>JABFFI010000818.1:0-54694 GCA_013623725.1 Fusarium robinianum | reverse complement strand
CTCCTACATGGACCAACAGGATCCATGATGGCATCAACGCAAGCCTCCTGCAACATGGCTGCATAATCAGGACACCCGCTGATCCGAACTCGACCTTTCACTCGCACAGCTAACAAGCCCTCTCTCTCTTGACAAGGTTCTTCAACATGGAACGCCTTTCGAGTTGCCATCCATCGGAGGAGGAGGAGAAGAAGAAGACGCAACAAGATGCGGCAGATGTCTGGCTCCCTTGTCCTTGGTGAATTGCGGAAGCTGCACGTCCCGGATCTCACGGGCGGCGGTTGTTGTTGGGCCCCCCTTGCTCTCGAGATCAGATCAGCCCAGCTCAGTTCATTGTTTGGTTTGTGTGTTTGGATGTTGGACGGGACATGTAGGAAGAAGCAGCCATGAGTGTGTGCGGCGGCGGCACAAACCTCCTCCCCCGCCAGTTCCAGTTCCCCAGGCCAGGCCACGCATTATCTGTCTGGAATAGGTTTGTTTCCCTACGGGAATAACGATGGGAGTCCATCAGGGTATAGGAATTGCATCATACGACAAAAGAAGTGTCCATTCAGGGATTTATATAAGCTTGTTGTGTCCCCAACTACACGCAAAAGTCTCCGTCTCTCACTCACTCACACTCTCTCCCCCGTCACCACCAACTCCTCCAACCCGACGATCAAACCCCGCTGAGCTGCGACATCCTTCAGTGGCTTCGGGCGGCCCACCCCGTGCCCTGAAAATCACCCGACTTTCAGAAGGGGCCTTGGGGACATGGAGATGCGGATCCGCCAGGCAACTAATAGGTGGTCTGCCCAGCACTCCTCCAAGTTTTGCCCAGATGCGCCGCCGAAGCCGCCCGCCCGCCCGCTCCCGCTTTCCGGGTCCGCGATTTTCGAACGATGCCCGATTCTGCAGCTCCGCGCCGGTGCCGCTTCCGTGGGAGTAAACGTTTCAAAGAATGGGGGAGCACCTACTGGGGGAGTACTGTATAGGGAAATGTCGTTGTGAGGCGAACGCGGCATAAACGTTTTCGGACTCACGGAGATTGAACGGCAGTTGCGTGTCACGGCATGGGAGAAGGATGTGCGTCTACACCTACGTAACAATGGGGAGATGAGGCTGGGGATGGGGATGGGTTGGATGTTTATGGGAACTTGTTCGCCTGCGGAGGATGAAGGCCGGAGAACAACACCATTGCTGGATGGAGAGGGAAGCGAGAAAAAAACACGTGGGATTTCGGCATTGAATCGATGGGTTGCTTCCCATTGGGACGATGAAAGGGATTGATCAAATGGGGGATTCTCGTGGCCGGACATTGAACAACGAGAACGAGGACATGGGCGTCAAGTCATCCCTCACGATCCAGGTTTTCGATCATCATCGCTACAAACGTGGAAGATACGGAATCCCATCAGCAGCCACAACGGACAGGCAGGCAGGAAATGTCGTACGTATAGAGTAATAATTGGACTGGATGGATGGATGGATCCTTGAGAATCCTTGTTTCCTAACAAGCTCCCCACACCAACTTCTCGTCTTCAGCTCTGTCTGTCTGTCTGTTTGTCTAACTAACAACAACGACAACACGATTTCACATCGACAACGTTACTCGGTCCCCCGGGACTAGGTACAATCAAGCGACATGGGGGGGTATGTATGTACTCCATAGGGGGAGACGCTATCAGGACAACACACACGCCCATGTCCACATAACGCAACCCGACAAGAAAACGCATGTCAACGTTTCTCGCTAGTTATCGTCCAGGAACACAACAGGCAGAATCTCGTTATAGCTCTTCGCCTAGCTCCGAGCTCCCGCCCGCCAGTTCATTCCATCACCTCCCCATCCCACACACACCGACCGGTCTAAGTACTCCCGCAACAGCGCTGGCTGCTCTATGAGCAAAGTCTCCACCAGGTAAGAAAAAAAAAACAAAGCCGCTTCGATTTCCATTGGGGCGGGTAAATGACAAGTCTGGCTAAATTCGATTTCACCAAAAAAAGAAGGAAATTGAAAGGAAAAGAAACGGCGGCGGTGTCTTCACAAGCGCTCCCGTCATGAGAGACCATTCTGACAGAGAGAGAGAAAAAAAAGCGGGTGGCTCGGGAGAGCGCATCGCCGAGTTCCGCCATGGGTGATGGATGATGAGTTGCATGGATTTTCGCAAGACACACGCCCCCTTACATAGGGGGAGGGAGGGAGGCGGTGGAGATTGTCTTCTCTTGTCAATTGGCATCTTCATTGGCGAGGATGTCGCCTCGTCTTGGTGTTGACTTGCTTGGCTTGTAGGTAGGTATCGCGGGGTTCCTCCTTGGGGTGAGCGTGGGGGTGTAGTAGTTGATTGAGGTGAGTTAAGGAGGAGGAGGAGGGAGTGTGATTCCATCTACAACATTTCTTCCAGTATGTACCTAGGGTAGTCAGAGACACATGTCAAGAAAAGAAGAAAAGAAAAAAAAAGAGGAGAGCTCCGGTGGACATGTGCTATTGCTGCTACTGAATGCTTGATGCTTGCAGGTATCCCCATCAGTCCATCTTGTCCTGCACATCTCGCCCTCATCAGCAGATTCCCATCCCCTTGTTTACGGTCGGATGGAAGCTTTGCTATCTTGTGAAACTCGTGCATCATCATCAGCCTCTTCAATTCAAACAGGAAGGAATTGGTTGAGGAGGAGGAGGAGGAGGGGTTCCCTGGTCCTGGTCCGCCTCCGCAAGTACATCTGCGTATAAGAGACGGACGACATCCCACACCGAATCACACACCCACCCCCATCAACGACATCCCCCTCCCCCTCCTCTTTGATATACCTACTACGTATAAAACACACCCATTCCTCACCCCTCCAGCTTCGTCTTTTCTCGTCTCTTCTCTTTTTCTCCTTACTCACTCTCTTTCTTCTCGACCCCAAACGATAGAACTCTCTTCGAACCAATAGCAACCATGGCCAGCGTACGTCATAACCAAGACAGCTCTGTCTCTCTCTCTCTCCCGTCTTTCTCTGTCGCCGCCTTCTTGTTCCCTCCCCCGCCATCATGCTCTCTCCCTCTCTGTCTCTCCCTTCCCTTCTCCCCTCGTCCAACCTCCCTCAAAACACCAAGACCAACCCCGCTCTCCCAATCATGATATGATCATGATGGCATCTCAATTGACCACCATCCTTTCGCCCAATTCACCACATCATCTCGACCAACCACTAACCCCCATCTCGAACAGAACCTGTCTTTCGTCCTCAACAAGCCCGGCGACGTCACCTTCGAGGAGCGCCCCAAGCCCACCCTCAAGAACCCCCACGATGTCCTCGTCGCCATCAACTACACCGGTATCTGTGGCTCCGACGTCCACTACTGGGTCCATGGTGCCATCGGCAAGTTCGTCGTGACTGACCCCATGGTCCTCGGCCACGAGTCCGCCGGTACCATCGTCGAGGTTGGCGAGAGCGTCACCTCCCTCCAGGTCGGCGACCGCGTCGCCCTCGAGCCCGGATATCCCTGCCGACGATGCACCAACTGCACCGCTGGCAAGTACAACCTCTGCCCTGACATGGTCTTCGCCGCCACCCCTCCCTACGACGGCACCCTGACCGGTTACTGGGTCGCCCCCGCCGACTTCTGCTTCAAGCTCCCCGAGAACGTCTCCCAGCAGGAGGGTGCCCTGATTGAGCCCCTCGCCGTCGCCGTCCACATCGTCAAGCAAGCCAAGGTCCAGCCTGGTAACTCTGTCGTCGTCATGGGTGCCGGTCCCGTCGGTCTGCTCTGCGCCGCTGTCGCCCGCGCCTACGGTGCCTCCAAGATCGTCAGCGTAGACATCGTCCAGTCCAAGCTCGACTTTGCCCAGGATTTCTGCTCTACCCACACCTACGCCTCGCAGCGCATCGCCCCCGAGGAGAACGCCAAGAACATCCTCGAGATCGCCGGCATCCCCGACGGTGCCGACATTGTCATCGATGCCAGCGGTGCCGAGCCCTCTATCCAGGCCAGCATCCACGTCCTCAAGGTCGGTGGCAGCTACGTCCAGGGCGGCATGGGCAAGTCCGACATCACCTTCCCCATCATGGCCATGTGCATCAAGGAGGCCACCGTCAGCGGCTCGTTCCGATACGGTGCCGGAGACTACCCCCTCGCCGTCGAGCTGGTCGCCACCGGCAAGGTCGACGTCAAGAAGCTCGTCACGGGCATCGTCGAGTTCCAGCAGGCCGAGGAGGCCTTCAAGAAGGTCAAGGAGGGCGAGGCGATCAAGGTCCTAATTGCTGGTCCCAACGAGACCCTGTAAAGCTATCATGATTCATGCGTGCGTATGATCGGTCAACGGTTTCCAAACAAGTCGAAAGCAGTCAGAAAGAGACGGTCAGGCGAGTGGGCAACGGATAGACTTGATGACGTGACGAGACGAGATGAAAGAGAAACGACGCCTCCCCATTGTTGGATATGAGCCACGACATTGGAAAAGGGAGTCCTGAAAAGGAGAAGAAAAAAAATACCTCCGAAAATACTCAGAGAGTTGAGGAGGGTGGAAGTGGTTGCTTAGGGACGAGACTTGACCGATTGAAGCGACGGCGGTAGGGAGGGTGAGCAAAAGTCCAAGGGTCGAGAAGCAAAGAGCAAACAGACACAGAGACGCAACGGTCAACCAAACAGTCTCAAAAGTCCACCAGCAGATACGAATTAGTAGTAGTATATACCATCCAAACAAGCCCGCTCGGAGTACGCCTCCGACGGAAGGAGGGGGCATTCAAACACAAGCACCTAATAGGCAAATAGTCTGTTTCAAGAGCCTTTATGATGCCATTGTGAGAATCTGTCTGAGAACTGTTTCACGGGTTGGTTTCGTGTGACGCTGCTGGGTCTAAGACAGTCGGGGGGGTTGGAGAGGTGGGAGATCCCATTCACAGACGAAGTGAACTGACTGGGTTGTTGGAGATGGCTCTGCATTGACTGAAGAGGGATAAGACTGAAGATAGCTAGTGATGATTACAAGTGTGAGATGAAATGAGCAATGATACCTAGATAATAAGGTCGTTCACCTTGATGAGCAACCCCGGACCTCCGGTGTTTGAAGACTCCGACAACTCCGTCAATAGCTCTCCAACTTTCTAACCCAAGATGTAGGATTCCGCGACTGCGCCCTCACAATTCCGCCCATCCGTCCACTCACACACTGTCTTTAATCCACGGGTGTTCGGCCGCTAGAACCTCCAAGGACCCGCCCACAAGGCTTTCCTATACTGGGTCCAGTGGGTATTCATCATTGGAATTGATTTCCAAATCGAGCAGTGCGTGGATCAAGAAGTAGGCAGGGATGGGGGGAACTTGATGCCGACTATCAGGCTCTAATACCACGGGACTGTTTGTTCGAGGAAAGACGGATACGATGAGGTGAGGAAATTAGGGCATCGGACCGTGATAAGCAAGATGCAGTCACTCACTGTTGATAGTCGTTTACATACTCCGTAGACAGTAACTAGACTTTCGTCCAGCGGCGTATTCATCCTTCCCCGTGCTTCCGTGAATCCTTCCCATGCACGCACTGTCACCGTGTTTCAAGTAGAGTGGCCAGCCCGATGAGAAATTCCCACGCGTCTGATTCGCGACCACGAGTCAGAAAACAAGGTAGAGCCTAGAGAAACTTTGGCTAAAGGGTGGATAAGAGCGGAGATGGGCAGATTCAGAGGGCGGAGTTTGTCTACTAGGAGTAATCCTAATAGTGTGTTGATCCGGTTCTGTAGGCTCCTCTATCACCATCTACTCCGTGCGGTGCACTAGGTGTGTGTGAACTCGGCGTCGATTAGCGAGAGAGTACAATGTAGTTGCATAGAGTGCCGACTCGTAAAAGCATATTTATTTTAGGAATCAGGCTGCGACAGAGGGCTTGAGATGGCTTGCAAGCCACGCAAAGCCGGCTTGAAATATCGATTCTTCCTGACAGACGCCGTTCCCGCGACTGGTGGACAATCGTCGTAATCTCTTCGAGTGCCGTGTTGCCGCTTGGGTTGACAGGGCATACCCTTGTCTCCCGAGACCAGAAGCCGCCGACACCCCGTTGGGGCACTCTTGAGTTGCGATTGTCAACTCCCGAGTTGTCGAGCATCTTTTACTCAACTCCAATCCATCACCTATCTACACATCTACGCCTCAACATCATTCTCACGGAATGTAACCCATCCTTTCAAAACTCTCCCTCTATACTTAACTCAGCGGAACCTTCCAATCCTTCCACTTCAACTTCTCAAACCTTGCCATCCCTTTTTCCCCCCCCCCCTCGTCGGAGCAAAGACGCCTCGCTCGATTCCACACAAGTCTTTCTCCACCCACAAACAGCGCCCAACGGCTCCCGCGCCCTATCACGAGCGGCCAGGAGTCGTGCGGCTGAGGGCGCTAACGCAGCCCGCCGCTTCATGGCGTCCTCGTTTGAAAATCTGCCTTGGAGCCGGGCGGTTGTGAGACGAGCATGCCCGCAGAGAACAGGCTTGTTGTTTTTGGTGGTGGTGAAATGGGGAGATTGCGGACGTGTTTCTGGGGTTGGCGGCGCATGTGGACGTGTTTGTGGAGGAGGAGGGAAATGATATAAGGTGTTTTAATTGCCCCGGGTTCTTTGTTTGGAAAGGGTTGTTTCTTTTGGTCTCCATTGTTGGGAAATATCTCTGTCGTTGTCTGAGCTCTCACTTACACGCGACGACTTTCGCGATCACCACCACCACCACCACCACCACCTACTGGAACAATTGACCAAATCCAACACTCAATTAACAACCACAGACCCCAATCGCAATGGAGCAACAACCACAAGAAAAGTTCGATGACGACCACGTCATCCAGACGCCCTTCTGGATGAGCATCATCCGTGGCTTCCAAGTCCTCCTCTCACTCATCATCCTCGGCCTCAGCGCACGCCTCATGCACGATGCCTACCTCCACGAGTCGGGCTTCTGCCTCGTCATGGTGCGCCCACCACGCCGTCGATCCTCCCCCCTTTGTCCTGGCTAACACAAACGTCCCCCTAGGCTATATTCACCTGGCTCGGCGTCGGATACATCGTCGCAAGCGAAAAGATCCCTGCTGCGCGCCGCTTTTATCATATTTATGCAGTCCTTGCTGTCGATGGGCTGCTGGTCATCATGTGGCTAGCGTGCTGGGCTGCCACCGCGGCTCAGCGTGCGAAATATGTCGTTCCTGTGAATGTGTCGGACTGCTATGACGACGGCAGCCTTGTTGATAGCAAGACGTGCTCCATCTTCAAGCGCGATGCGCATTTGATGAAGCGAGCCGTTATTCTCTTCAAGAGTGGTCTTGCTATGCTCGCCGCCGCCGCCGGTCTTGGTGCCCTCGTCTGGTAAGTCCTAGATCTGTCCGTGAGTGTGAGTGCGAGAACTATACTGACCCTCCCAGGATCCTATTCATCGCTACCTTCGTCTTCATGCTCCTCCAGTTTCTCCAGGGTCGTAAGGGTGGCCGCTTCACCCTCGCCGGCACCAGCACCCCCAACGAAAACTACCAGCTCGAGACTAAGATCGAAAACCAGCCCGTCAACCCTCCCCAGCCCGCGCAGTTCCAGAACAATGATGTCCAGGGCCAGTTCCAGCAGCCATCCGTCGGGGCTCCCGGCCAATTCGCTCCTCAGCCTCCCCAACAGCAGCAGCAGCAATTCGCTCCCCAGCAGACTACGCCGTATCAGCAGACCCCTAACCCGTACACCTCTGCCCAGAGCCCCTACCAGCAAGAGCCCGCGTTCCGTCCTCCCCAGCAGCAACAGCAACAGCAACAGCAACAGCAATATTCCCAGCAGACCACGCCCTTCCAGCAGCAGCCTCTCAACCCCCAGGTGACTGGCCCGCCCCAGCCGATTCCCAGTCCCTATAGCGGGCAGACGCAGTTCTCTACGCCTCCTCCTGTTACCATGTCGCCCCCTCCTCAACAACCGTTCGCAAGCGAGCTGAGTGCTCCGACATACTCGACTCCTGCCTCTGTTGGCGTGTCGCCTTCCCCTCAACCATATGGCAGCGAGCTCGACGGCCAGACGTACTCGACGCCTCCTCCCTTTGCGCCCACACCATCTCCTCAGCCCTACACTCAGCAATATAACACACAGAATGGACCTCAGTACTGAGCGGGATAAATAGGAGGGTTAAATGAGAGAGGGATGTGACAAGGAATGACTCAAAGGGTCGCGGTGTTGTGGAGTTTTCTGTGCTGCGATATCCCACTTTGGTGTTTGTGTGTTTGAGTGATCGAATTGATCAGGTTCGAGTATTTTTGGTGTATCACTAGCCTTTGTATATACTCTTTGTTTTTTGTATCATAACAGAGGCGTAGCCAATTTCGACCAGAGATCGTTACTATGGTCCTTGATATCCTTCTCGTAATAATAGCCGCCCACCATCACAGTGATGATGCCCCGCCATCACTCTTTTGAGGTCCTTGCGTGAGAAAGCCAATTGGCAACAAAAAAGTACAATTTCTTCTCAATCAAGTGTTCAATTGTAATATTTCTTGCTAGGTAACAGGAGTTATTACACCCTCGAAATTGATTGAAAGTTCCATTTCCAGACAACTCGTGCTGAGTCCAGAAACAGAAGGCGGTCAGAGAATTCTGCCGCTTCTCCCATGGCCTCACCCGCAAGCTCCTCGTCCGATATAGCTTCGCCGAGACAAGACTACAGACGAATTCTCGCACTCCCCGCGCCCACGCCCACCATTCGAATGAGACGCCTCGAGAAACGAGTCCGTCGAGTGTCTTCCTAACACACTGCGTAAAGTCCGAGCCAAGCGAGCTCGTTCCATGGCCGCAATGGCCGCCCAAAACGAAACGTCGTCAGGAGAGAAGCTGGGTGTGCCGTCAAAGAATCCGCTGCCGTTATCGGCGTCACAGGAGGCGCAGGTCCGGGATATTTTCTACCAGAGAGTGCGGAAGCAATGCGCTGAGGAGATTAAGGGTGAGTTTGGCATGGGCACGATGCTATGGAGAGAGGTTTTGGAGGACCACGATATCAGACCACGCCGGCTTTCATGAAAGAAAAAGACACAATTGAAACATATCAGAGCGGTCTCGCTGACGCCTTTTCGAACCTAGCATTCGCCGCCTGCGCTCTCGGTCGAACATTCACCGTCTCCTTCGCCTGCCGGCCCGAACACCGCGTCATGAACAACTGCATGAAGCTGCACGCGACACAAGAGGAGCACGACATAGCACGGGAGGAATGGTTCGCGCTGCGAATGGAACGACAACGGGAACGCGAGCGCAAGGCCAGGATGGCGGCGGCACAAGAGGAGTTTATGCGCGAATGGTGGGGGTTGCCGGAGCATGTACGGCTGTCGAGGCAGAAGGAGATGGAGCAGAGGGGGGAGAGGATACACGGGCTGACGGCAAAGGATCGGCCGGAGGGGGAGAAGGTACGGTGATTAAGGTGAGAAGGGGGGATGGGGGAATGGGAAGGGTGGTGTTGCATCTGAGGCGTTTAGGGGGGATATTGACATCTACGCCCCTCTGATATGAAAAGGGAGGCGGATTGTACAGTTGACGAAGGGAAACTCGAGCGTCAAGTACCGTGTACGACTATTTAAAAAAAGAGTATAAAGTAAGAGATTCAAGGGAATGACATTGGACATTGTCTGGGCTAAGTTGGTTTGTGTAAGTGTAGAAGTCGGACGGGTTATATACTGAGCAATCCTAGAGGCAGACCTGGAGAATTGGTTTCAAGTGACTGAAGGAGAGTTTATCTGGCGTTGTCAGTTTATAGAGAGGAGTTGAAGAACATCTCAAATGGACCTTGGAGGTATGGGTGATGGGTACTCCGTAGTTGGAGGCTGATTTGGGTGGTCGAACTCATCCAGGTCAAGCCAAAGCCAAAGGTCAAACAATGCCTTTTTAAGACCGTATGTAGATGATCCAATTGCTCCTAGTCCACTCTCGACAGACCGACCAGGTCCCGGGCCTGAGCTCTTGAGATCCCTCACCACCACTGACAAGTCCATGGTTCCTCACCGCCGGTCGCCTCTCGGGCCTCGAGTGGCCCATTGTTCGCATCTGACGAGCGCCCTACGGAAATAAGACCGTTTTTTTTTTCTTCCCCAACGTGGTGGGCCTCATTATTGGCCTGATTCTTTGGCGTCATCCAAAGCGCTTGCTTCAGAGAAGGACTAGACGAGGAGGGATGCGGAGTAGATAGGTAGATAATCAGGAGATGTTTCGCAATGGGGCCCGATGTGACGGGATGAACGTCTTTCGACTTGAGATTCTGTCTGTCAACCCTCCCAATTAATCTTGCAGGAATAAATCGGCCATCTCTTCCCGTTCCTCTCCGTAGATTGCCTGTACCTACCTATTGACGAGACCTGGCACTTGCCTGGGTGTTTCTACCGGGTGCTCCTTCCTGGATGTTCCTTTCTGCCTGCTCCTGCCACAACCACTCACCACCACTACCATCTCATCCCATCACATGGAATCTCCCCCCCTCCTCCATCAATCACATCACACCCACTCAACCCAACCTCCCCCAGTCCCGAATCAGGAAACCCATCAACCGACGACTTGTCCCATCTCCCAAATCATCCAATAACACCCGCAGACCGACCCCTCCCTCCCCGCCCTTCAGCGCGCCTCCCAAGCGCTTAGAAAATATCTGGCCCACGCGAGCTGCAGTGTGATATGCCCGCCTATTGGGCCTTCAAGCCATGGTGTCGGTAGGGCTTGGCCAATGGGTCGTCGAGGGCCTGGGAGGGGCTATTTTTGGCGCCCTTGTTTTTTGTTCCTTCGGGGAGAGGGTCCCGTCGTCTTGGGTATGCGAGCGCTTAAGTGGTTTTTTTGGTGCAGGTGTGGCCGCTGGTCAAGATGTAATGTCTCGCCGAGCCGTTTATACTTGATGAGCCAGTCCGCTTGTCAACCACCGTCCTCTTCTTACTCTTTTCTTCTTGTTGTTATTGTTTTTCCTTAGGATTCACGACGAGACCAACAGAGAGTCCGATATTCCCTTAATTGACTATGAAGCGGTAGCAGAGCTCAACCCCATCCTCATTTTCGACCTTGGCTGCGTCTTGGATCTTGTTTATTTCTCATTTTTTCAAATATTGATACCCAATTCATCCAATCCTCCTTCGAGACAGGCACCAGTTGTCTTTCATACTATCTTCTTTTGGGAAGAAGAAACTCCCATTACTTCGATCCCTCTGTTCGAAACAGAGACTCCCATACACACCATGTCGACCCCGACCCCCGGAGGGTTCTCTCTCTTCCCCAGCCCCAACTCCTCCAAACCACCGGCAATCAATCGCAACCAGACGCCCCGACCTCGACGTTCCGAGTCCAACGAGCGCTCAGCATCCGCATCCCGGCATAGACGAGTTCCCACATCACATAGCATATCGACCGAGGCCTTGGGCCAGGTCCAACCCTCTTCCCCTCCACGCAATGGACGACAGACCCCTCAGAATCGGTCACAGACACCCATCGATTTTGAACCTCGTTTTCAACAATACAATACCGCAGCCTCAAGTTCCTCCGCGCCTCCACAGCCAGAGGACTTCCAGATCCAGAGACCTCAGCCCGTTGTCACCATCCCTGGCCGCTCAGACGCCGCTTTCTCCCATGGCATAACCCCTGTGCGAACAAGCAGCACCCGCTCTCGAAGCTCGATAGCCAAGCGGCCACTCGACAACTCTCCTACTCAACCATTGCGCTCCATCTTCCCCACCTACAACCCGGAGGTGCCACTCAACCAGCAAACCTATGCCCCTACCCAAGTAAACCCTACCCAGGTCCCCCGCGCCGTCAGGAGTAGGCAAACATACCACGAGAACCAGAGCAACTGGAGCCCCCTCCGCAGCCCTGTCCGCAGTCCCATGAGCGCCGACTCCAACAAGACGACCAAGTGGCCCCGACGAGCTCCCAATGAGCCCCCCGTCGTTCCCACGACGTGCTCGACCGAGCAGTTGAAGAGCCTGTGGAAGGTCTGCAACGGGTGGCAGGCCTCACCTTCCGAAGGAAGGGTGTACTGCATGAGACTGAGCCAGGAGAAGGATGCCCCCGTATACAACCTCTCTTCGACCTCCCAGCCCTTCTACAACCTCCGCATCGACCCGACTTCGGTCTCAGCCTATGTGAATCTCACGAGGCACGACCCCAACAAGCCGTTCAAGGTCCCAACCGCCAGCTCCTCAGCAAGCAGCATCATCAGCACCGTTGTCGGCCCCAGTAGCAACAGCACCACCACCGGCAGCAGCAAGATCACAGATGGGAAGCACTGGCAAGAGGCTCTCACCACGACGCTTGAGGAAGAATCCCGCAAGCACCCCCCCAATGACGGCCTGATCGCTCTCCTCATGCCCACGCCTGCCACCAAGATGGCTGTCGACAGAGCCAACGATCCCGCGGCTGTCATGATGGCTGAGCGAGAGTGCGCGCGCCTCGTGTGGGACGAGGACACCTCATCTCACTTCCTCGTCCATCCTGCCCTCGCAACCCCCTTCAACCTCACCATTGAACGGAGCCCCGCGTGGTCCCGCGTCGAGTACACCCTCGAGCACCACGAGTCACCACAGCCGCTCGCGAAATTGACCCGCGACGGCACCGGTGGCGGGTGGCTAGAACTCGACACGGGTCTCGCGGCCAAGATCGAGGCGTACTTCATCATGGACGTCGCCGTCACGGCGCTGCTGCTTGTAGCATCGACTGATGAGAAGAACAATCCCATCGTTGAGGTGTTTGAGCCGCCGCCTCCGCCGATGCTGATGCCAAAGGACGAAGGGCGGCTGAGCAAGATAAGCAAGCGGGAAGAAAAGAAGCGGCGCAAGATGGAGTCGTTCGAGATCGATGTCGAGAGTCAGGATGAGAGCTTGGGCAAGGGCAAGTCCAGCGAGACTATTGACAAGCTTCCATTCCTGATTCGGGTCATCGTCAAGATCATCAAGGGACTGTTCGCGTGTTTTATCTGGATATTGACGATCTGCTTCAAGTGCGCTGGAGGCGTGTTCAAGGGACTGTACAAGTGTTTTGGATCCAAGTATTGATGACAGGGGGGGAGTAATGGAGTCATGCAACTCTCAGCGACGGTCTTTTTTTTTCGGGGGGCATCATCGGACAAGGGAAGGGTTCTGACCTCGTGGAAGAGGCAGAAAGGTGCGGTAAACATTTTCGTTCTTTTGGTGAATCATGTAGAATCATAAACCCGCGGCGTTATTGGGGGGTATCGACTAGCCTTTTGATGAAGAAGCTCCGCATTTGGAAAAGCGAGCTGGAAACGAAGAATGACATGAGAAAAACGGTAATCGTTTTTTGTTTGAACAAACATCCCTCCGATAATAGTGAGTGAAAAGGAAAGAAAAAATGTGTCTACCGCTTCCGTGTCCGAACCATGATCTTCTTCCCTTTCCTGGTGTGTCCGCCTGATGTTGCCGTCTTGGCCATCTTTGCGCGCTGGATCTCGAGCTCTGACTCGGCATCAGAGAGGGCTTTGAGCTTCTTGCGAGCGTGCTCGAGTTGCCGGCGCAGTCGGTGGAGGGACTTTGCACGTTCAACTTCCTTGTCGTCTTCCTCATCTCCCTCGGGGGCGCCCTCCTCGTTCTCGTCCATCTCATCCTGTATTACCTCCTCCCGCTGTTGCTCGTCGTCCATAAAGACAATCTTCCGTGGGGGCTTCGATCTTAGGGGCGCTGAAAAATCGAACTCGTCGTCATCATCGTCGTCGTCGTCTTCTTGGTTCTCGTCCTCGTCTAGCCGGTCGAAGCCCCGTGTAAGAACGACCTGCTCTTCTAGCTTGGCGACCTCCTTCGACACCACTTGGCGCATCGTCCGGATATAGCCGATATCTTGTGTCTTGAGGAGTCGCACGGTGTCGAGGTCCAGCGCCTTGTTCCCGCGATCGCCTTCCACAGTACCCGTCCAGTTCTTGCCGTTCATCATGCGAGACCCGGGTCCCTTCCGGGACATCATGCCGAAGTAGAATTCATCCTCGTTGCGGTCGGCCGCCTTTTCGCGGAGGGCCTTTATCTGGGCCTTCTTCTTGTTGAAGTCCTTTGCTCGGAGAGAGTAGTCCTGTGATAGTCGGTTAGCGGCTGTTGCGCGGGTGGAAGGTCGTCGTCGTCGTTGGTTTGGAGGGGTTGGAGGAGACGGACCTTGTGTTTCTCGAGGAGGCCGAGACGACGGCGCTCGAGGGGTTGCGCTCGCTCGCGGTGAGGGCGCCGCGCGACGGCATTTCGCATTGACGACATGGTGGTTGTGTGTGAGAGGAGGGAGGGGCGTGAAGATGCTGTGTTTCGTTGTAGTTGGGGTGCTTGGCTCTGAGTTTGCGCTGGTGTAAAGCGGCAGAATTTTTGAGATTTTTGGCGGTGAGTAGTTTGAGGTGTGGCTGGGGCTGTGGGCTGGTGAGACCGCCACACTTGTATGAAGATGAATTCATGAAACCATAGGGAGTTAACTGCACTTTATTGTTAGGAAAGTCTAGGTGTAGCTAGTGGTTTCAAATCTTGTCCCTTTAAATTTTAAAGTAATGCGGTCTCGCATTTGATTAAACTTCAATAAAAGAGAAAAGAAACCCATAGCAACATAAAAACTGAATCCACGATGAATCGCGTGACCAGTTCCTCCAAGTTTCAGTCTTCTCTTGACCGTTGACTTGTTGTCACATCGAAACAAACATACTCCACTCCGTCTCCCAGAATAGGTACGAGTTAGGATATCTAAAAGTGGCCCAAGCCCGGGTCGCAGTTCCATCATTCAAGAGGTTGTTAGTAATGCCCAGGAAAAGATAATTTAGCTGACGTCAGCAGTGCATCTCGGCTCCAAAGGACAGACAGGGACCCCGAAATCTCCTGAAGATCCCATTCGCACCGTGCTTCATACGGAGTACGGATATATGAACTACCGTGTCCATCCTGGGTGACATTGGCGGGCTCATCAGACCTTATTCGACACCCCCCTGACGCTAGTTAAGCCTAACTTCTTTACTCCCCATACGCTCTTTTGGTGTTATGCTTAGTTGTTTGTCCTTTTTGGACGACCTTCCCTAAGACCATGGGAGTCAGCCTGCCCTTCAGACCGAGGGCGGTCTTGTCTTTTTGTCTCGCTCTTTTTATTGTCTTTACATTGTGGGGACAACTGTCTTCTAGCCCTTCAACAACACTCATTGAGTTCGCTCCCAGCAGTTATGACTGGTCCAGTCACACAATCCAGCATTCTATCCCGAAAGGTTCCATGAATGGACCTCCTCGCGGGCTTGCTGTTGCTCTACCACGGATTCAGTATGACTTCCCCGCGCCGGAACTCAGGAAACGAGGTCTGGGCCTCCGGGATCAGAGACGCGCTGAGGTCAAGCAAGCGTTCCAGAAAACATGGGCTTCTTATGAGAAGTATGCATGGGGACACGACGAGCTGCTGCCTCTTAGTCTCAAGCCTCAAGACAACTTCGGCGGCTGGGCCGCAACCATGATTGATAGCCTCGACACTCTTTGGCTGATGGACATGAAGCCGGAATTCTACAGGGCCGCACAGTACGTCGCCAAGATTGATTGGAACAGTCCCACCAACGATGGGATCAACATCTTTGAGACAACCATCAGGCACTTGGGAGGTCTGCTCTCTGCCCACGAACTGAGTCGAGAGACGGCCTTGTTGACCAAGGCTGTCGAGCTGGGCGACCTCTTGTTTGCTGCCTTTGACAACCCTCAGCGCATGCCGCCACATTCCGTCAAGTTTCGCGACCTCAAGAGCTACAAAAGCCATCCGGAACCTCGACAGAGCAGCGCCGGTCTCGGCAGCCTGACGCTGGAGTTCACCCGCCTCTCACAACTAACGGGTAATCCCAAGTATTACGACGCCGTGGACCGCATCTCCCGCGCCTTTCAGCGTACCCAGAACGACACCCTACTACCTGGGTTGTGGCCCCTCCATATCAATGCCCTCGACGACTTCGATGTAGGCGATCACACTTTCAGCTTTGGTGCCGAAGGCGATTCCCTATATGAGTATCTTATCAAGGAGCACATACTCCTCCAGGGACTGGAACCCATGTACGGGGAGATGTACCACAAGGCAGCCGACACGGCCATTCAGCATTTGATCTTCCGGCCCATGCTGCCAGACCAGGCTGATGTCCTCATGCTTGGCTTCGCTGATGTGGCTCGAAAGGGCGTGGATTTGCGCACGCGCCTCGAACACCTCACATGCTTCGCCGGAGGTATGTTCGCCATAGGAGGTAAAATCCTCGGTCGGGACGACCATATCCAGGTGGGCGAAAAGATAGCCCGCGGCTGCGCGCACGCCTATGCAGCGCATCCTCACGGCGTCATGCCGGAGATTGTTGGACTTCGGCAATGTCCTAGCCTAGAACCATGCGATTTCATCTCCAAGGCCACGACAGACACTCCTGGCTATCAGGCCAGGGACAAGAAGTATCTACTTCGACCAGAGGCAATCGAGAGCATATTCATCCTTTACCGCATCACTGGGAACGAGGAATTCCGGGACATCGCATGGCGGATGTGGACCTCGATCCGAAAGGCCGCGGAGACGGAGAACGCCTTTGCTACGGTCAAGGACGTCACCGACGAAAATCTGGGCCATGTGGACTCGATGGAGAGTTTCTGGTTTGCGGAGACGCTCAAGTATTTCTACCTGATATTCTCAGATGAGGATGTGATCAGCCTTGACGAGTTTGTGTTTAATACGGAGGGGCATCCTTTGCAGCGGATGCTATAGATGGAACTACTTGGGTACTACCTACAATATGTTGGTCCGATATGGGATCAGGGCGCATGTTTATATAGGCGGCGTTGGGGGGGTTGGAATTGGGGAGGGGCCATTTTCATGGACAGAACATCGACTAAACGCATGAGACTTTTCGACGATACCCCTCCTTTCGATAATTTTAAATCGGCTTCAGATTGTGGCCCTTTCTGGAGCTGTGTTGAATCGCTTGTGTTGTCGCGTCGTTGGCTTCTGATGGGACGTTCAGTGTTGAGACTTGATGGTTGCTCATACCATGCATGACATAAGACGTAAGCCATCAGTTCTCTTGTCAGACCAGTCCTGGTATCGATACTTCCTTGTCGTGTTGATTCTCCTCTGGTTCGAGCCTGTGGACTTAGGGGCTGAGAAACTCCAGACAAGCCGCTTTGCATATGAACTTTTTGGTCATCAGGTTCTTCAAGATGAGGATTGTTGCCACGAAGGATCTGCCGTTGGCCCCGGAACCCAGTAACATGGGCGCAGGATGCAATTGACAACCTGAGTCGTGACACGCCGCATTGGTGGTTCTTGTTCGGGGATCCAAGTGTCCGCCTTCTCTGGGAGTCTCGAGGTAAATGGCATATTCTCGTCGTCGGAAAGGCGAGTCACAGCGGAGTTGGTCATTATCGTGCTTCCGGTGTAACTGACACTAGCAACGGCGGTCAAATCGGGCTGGGCTGTTGTCAAGAGTAACGGGTGCTAGCAGCCCAGAAAGGTGTTGGTTCTCGTGGTGGGTGGTGATTTGAGCTACCCTAGGTAACACAATTAATGCGGGTGAGAACCGGCCTCATGTGCAACCATGCAGACCGGTAACTGCTCGTGAGTGTTTTAATTCGAGACGATTGGCGGACCTGTTCGGTTGAAAGTGCAATAATCGTTTCATCGGCGGAGCAACTGGGAGAAATGCACTTTGGATGGCACGACATATCGCCGATATATGTTCAATCATGTCTCGCAAGGTGAGCCAACTACCCGCGAGACAAGATGTTTATAACGCGGCAATTGAGAAAAAGAATATATGCTTGGCTGTGCTCCGTATGCATGTCAGAAATGCCAATTGAG
Source organism: Fusarium robinianum (assembly GCA_013623725.1). Taxonomy (NCBI): domain Eukaryota; kingdom Fungi; phylum Ascomycota; class Sordariomycetes; order Hypocreales; family Nectriaceae; genus Fusarium; species Fusarium robinianum. The sequence continues at coordinate 36,941 of JABFFI010000818.1, read as the reverse complement.
AGATCTGGGCAGAGAAGTGCAAAACAAATGTCTCGTAGCCCCAGAGACGATGGGGGAGGCTGCTGCAATTGCATGCAGGCGTACGGATACCTATGCACACAGCCTTTCAGCTTTGGCAAACACAGCTGATGATGGGGCGGGGAGAATAATATTCGTGCTTCCGTACGGATACTCCGTATTATGGAGTAATGCATCCACCCATCTGGTTCTTGTTGTGGCAAGCCCGTTGGATACGGACACCGGAGGATAGTCCGACTCCTGATCTTTCGGTGACGGAGTCCCCAAACTCCCCAGGCTTCCCATGGATATTGACACCAGCCAACGCTTGGCATGTGGCAGGCTCAGTCTAGAATGCTAACTATTCAGAGCTGAACCTGCTGCCATGGTTCATTGATGGATGGAGTAAGCGTCAGCAGCCACATCACAACACGTCAGATCACAGCATCGAAAACACCCCCCCACACATCTTACGGCATACATTTCATACCAATGCTTGAGTCGAGGGGTCGAGCATCTCTCTGAATATGGGGAAACGATAGTCTTGAAGCCACGCAAGCCTCGAGGCCTCCTGACCGAACTGGGGAGCTCCTTGGGTGTTTGGGCCAAGCGGAGGAGAGGTGGCTGCGCCTCGGTTGTGGCTGGTGGCATGCGCAATGGCTCTGAAAATAGCAACCAACTTCAGGCTGTGTGCGAGTGGCACGCACATGTATTTCCAGTGACAGACTGCGGCCTTAACTCTAATTGGATTAAACATGGCATTTTTAAGATTTGCCTCCTGGATAAGCTCCCGGATTCCTAGAACGGTTCACAACGTCATGTCATTCTTGTGCCTTGCAATCTCAAAGATCATTACCCTTTGGGGTAAATCGCGGCGCTCGATCTATATCTTGCCACACAAACACATGGAACACTAGGTAGGTACGGAGTACGACGTAGGGAGAACGGAGTTCCAGTGAAACGGAGATTAGGTACCTAGGTATTGGATTACTGGGGCGAATTCAGCCTTGGAGAGCATCATACTTGTAAGCGATACGTACCTAATGAAGATCGGCCCCGATGTTGGATGTCGCTCTTAACCAAATTGGGGTAAATGCCCACGGGGCCCAAGGGAATGTGGCTGAAACCTTGCCAAAGAAAACCATCCAAGAGGGGGGGCTTGTGCCTCTAGGGTGTTCGGGTACGTACCGAAGGGGGATCCATATCCTCCCCCAGCTCCAATATTTTGATGACATGGCAGGGCATGGCGCAGGGCCGGCTTGCTAGGGACCTCCGTGAGGCACAGCAGAGGAGATCGTCTGCAGGGGCACGAAAAGAAAGAGAGGGCAAAACAGGGAAACCACGCAAACAAATGCCTGAGCGTGACTGGCCAGTTCCCGGGCCTTCTCTCTTCAGCTTGGCGTGTTTCTCCGCCGACGGGGGGAAGCTGACTGCCCGCTCGCTGGGGTAGGTACCTAGGTAGTGCTAGAAAGTACGGAAGTACCTTTTGGAAATTGTGAAGATGACGGAAGGGAAATGAAACACGCCGCGGGTATATGAATGTGAGAGGATTCCGCCCTTTCATCTAAGGAGCTCAGCATCCATTCAACAGACTACTTTAATACCTTGTGTTTTCCCTCTTTCAATCCGAGTATCTCATCCACTCTTCACTCACACACACACACACACACACACACACACACACACACACCTCAACCACAGTCAACATGCACTTCATCAAGTTCTCCGTCATCGCCATGGCTGGCCTCGTCGCCGCCAACGCCAACCCCGAGCCCCGACCGTACGGACCCCCTCCTACCTACTACCACTCAATCTCTAGATAACTAACAATTCTCTTTCCAGTGGTCTGGCCGAGGACATCCACAACGTCCTCAACTCCGCCCCCAAGCCCACCCAGGGCCCCGTCCAGCGTGATATCATCGACGACATCGAGGAGAAGGCCAAGTCCTACTACTCCAAGGGCAAGACCTGGGCCGAGGGTGCCGGCGAGGAGGCCGAGTCCCTCTACTCCAAGGGCAAGACTTTGGTCGAGGGCGCCGTCTCCCACGCCAGCACTGCCGTCGACGCTGCCGAGACTTGGGTCAAGACCAAGGCCGCCGACGCCAGCTCTCGCGTCGAGGACGCCATCGACGAGGTCGAGACCCGCCTCAGCGACGACGACGACGATGATGATGAGGACAACGCTGCCCCCAGCATGCGCGGCCAGGTTGGTGTCGCCGTCATTGTCGCCCTGGGTGCCACCGCCATGGGCTTCATGCTCGTCTAAGCGGAGACAAACAACAACAACATCAACGCAGCCAGGCATGCGTGCACACACGCACGCACGCACGCCATCTACCACGAGCGAGATTGATTTAGCGGAGTTTTTGTTTCGTCTTGAATCTTTTTTGGGACAACTCTTGAGCTTCTAGAGAAAGCCAACACGATAGAAATACCTCGGAATTCAGGTACGGGAATTAAGGCAAAGGCACAGGCGGGAGGGGGATATTCACGCGGATCTTCATGATGTAAGCAAACAAGGCATGGAAGCGACGAAAAAAACCTAGATTTTTGGAATCGGTTTTTATCAATTGAACATACATATTTTCTCTTCATCTTCCTTCGTACCAGTAGTGGTGATCAATCCATTCGTCTCGTGTTGGTTGAGCGGTATTACACGCTCAAGGCTCTATCTATTCGTACATGGTGCTTGTCTACAATAATGATACAGGTAGGCATATATACATACACTTGATCCCAGGTTCTAACCGTTGCTCATACATGCTGCATTCGTTCATTTCCTGGTGTTGTGATGAGCCATGCATGATGAGGCAAATGGGGGGGCATGCGAGTCGCGATCATCAAAGTCATCAAAAAGCTGAGTGAGCCCTCGTCAACCTCGCTGATCCAGAGCTGGCTGGGTCAGTTAGGACCGCTTCAGCTGCAAACCATACGGCTCAAGCTGCTCGTTGGTCAACTTGCTCGGCGACCTGACAAAGGGGTCTTCTCCCTTCATCGTCTTGGGGAATGCCATAACGTCACGCACCGTCGGCGTGTCAGTCATGAGCGCGACCAGCCGATCAAAGCCCAGAGCGAATCCAGCGTGCGGCGGACACCCCGAACGCAGCGCCTCAAACAGATGCGAAAAGTCACCAATCCGCTTGTCCGTCATCTTGAGGATGTCGCGCATGATGAACTCCTGCACGTCCGCCATGTGGATACGCTCGCTGCCGCCACCGACCTCGACGCCGTTGAGGACGAGATCGTACGCGGCGCTCTTGGCCTCGAGGGGGTTGGTGAAGAGGAGCTCCAGATCCGCCTTTGACAAGGGCGCCGTGAAGGGGTGGTGGGACGCGGCGATCCCTGCGGCGCCCTCCTGGCCCGGCTCGCCTTCTTCGACGGGCTTGAACATGGGGAAGTCGGTCACCCAGACGAATTGGAGGGACCCAGGGTCGCCGAGTTGGGGCTTCTCCATGTAACCCGCTTCGATGAGGGCCTTCCAGAGAGCGATACGCAGCTCACCGATCTTGGTTGAGCCAGAGCAATATTGCCCCTTGGGCTTTTCCCGAGCCTGGAAGACAACCAGGTCTCCATCGTTGATCTCCTTGTCTTCAGAGACGAGATCGAGGACGTTCTGGAACTCGAATCCCAGAGAGGAGAAGCCACTGAGCGGCTTGCTCTGGTCGCACACCAGCACCTGGGGCTTGCCATCTGGGTTCTGGTCGAATACTTCGGGGATATTGTCCATGAACTTGATGACGAACTCGCGAGCCTGCTGTGGAGAGCATCCCTGGAGCGGGAAAGTGAAGGCCTCGACTAGGGGGTCTTCAAGGTGTGAAATCATACCGACAAACTGCCTGTATGGCTCGAGGTCTGGTAGAGCGTGGATCTAGCCGGTGTTAGCCAGGTGTTGTTCCAACGAGTTTTGGCTGTAGTACCTTGTTCGGGATGCGCAGATCCGGCTTGTCAGTTCCGTAAGCAGAGATGCTATCCTGGAACTTGAGCGTTGTGAATTGGTGGGCCACGGGCTCATCCGCGGTGCGAGGGCTATCCGGGATCTCAGTCAAGACAGGAACTCTCTCCCCGCGAATGTCCTGGTAACTATGCGCAGGCCGTAGCGCATCAAGGGCAGCTAGGACAATGTCGTTGACGTCCTGCCTGACCCTCGATGCACCTGCAAAAGACCACTCCATATCCAGCTGCGTAAACTCCGGCTGGCGATCCGCACGAGAGTCCTCGTCGCGGTAACAACGTGCCCACTGCATGTACCGCGCAACACCACTCGCCATCAGGATCTGCTTGTACTGCTGCGGGCTCTGGTTGAGCGCATACGCCATCCCGCGCTGCCTTGTGGGCACGAGAAACTCCCTGGCGCCCTCCGGGGTTGACTTGAAGAGGGTCGGCGTCTCGATATCCGTGAAGCCCTTCTTCAGCAAGCCCTGGTTCAGCTCTCCCTTCAGCCATGAGCGGAACTGCAGCCGCGCCTGTAGCTCTGGGTGGAAGCGGATCTGGAAGTGTCGCTTTGTTTGGGGGAACTGTACTTCCGGGGTGACAATGAGGTTCCCAGGTACGCTATTCAGGGATCGGATGTCTTTGAGGTAGACGGTGGTTTTCGGGGAGGTCTCGTTCAAGGCTTCGTCATGTTGGATGTCGACGAGGACGGGGCTGTTTGCGGGAATTTGGCGGAAGAGAGCGTGGGCTTCAGCGTCTTTGCCGGCATCAGAGCAGATCTGGACGATTTCGCCCGAGGGTGTTTTGAGGTCGGCAAAGGAGAGACTCTTGGAGACATTCCTCCTCTTGCCTAGGAAGCCAGCATAGGTTCCGTTATTTCCGTAGTCGAGAGGTAAATCCGCATTGTTATCTGACAGAAATCAGAAATTGGGCATTTGTCAAGTCACGGCGAAGCTTACACTTGTCCCACGTATTCAATATAGCCTCCCTATCAAGACGCGCAGCCGCTTTGGATGCGGGAACGGAGCTCTGGCTGAAGCTGCGAGGGAGGCATTGCCGGGCCCGCAGCAGTGTCAGGGAGCTCGTACAAGCTATACGGCTTATCGAGGTGCTAGAGCGACCGATAGGGAGCACCATGGCCGTAAAAAGAGAGGCAGTACAGCCGCAATTGTAGCAATTGAGTCATGATCAAGGGAAATCGTTGGTGGGGCCATGAGATCGTGAGATTCCTCGGTGAGCTTCGGTGAGCGGATTTACTAGTAATTCCGCTCCGCTCACCGGATATGTCGGTCTGGGAGAACACCCAGGACAGCTCAGGGTTGGAACTTTCAGGGAAGATGCAATTTTCGACTTTCCCTCCATGCTCATTTACTTATTCTTCGGGAAATTTTCTTGCTATGAAAAATTGATTCTACCCCTCCCAATTCGCAGCGTGACAACAGCTCCAAGCCGGCCAACCCAGCACCCCAAGCGCCTTGGTGCCTCTTACATGTATTCATTCTCTGTTCTGAAATTCTTGGATAAATCACCAATAATTTCAGAAATACACCCGAATGTCGTAATGCATATTTCTTTTGCCTCATCTCCGAGAGAAACACTTACTTGCCGTGGTGACTTGGCGAATATGCCTCTAACGTGGCCGAGTATGGCCTCTTATTCGTGGGAACATTCGACGATCCCACCCACACCTTATCAACCACCCTATAACTCGACCATAACTGTTTCCTACCAGTCCATATTCGGTCATGATCTCCTTCCATTAATATTTCTTCATCAATCGTGGCGGAAAAATTCAACTTGTTCCGCGTTGGCTCTTTTACGGAGAGAATACACTGGGTTGCTTGAATCAACTGAACCATTCGCTTCTATCTCTGAGCTTCCCAATTTGAGGAGACCGGATCAATCATACATTGGATTTCTAAGTGACGTAAGTAGACTGTCCACGAGTTAGTGCCAGTGACTGGGATTTCAAGAACATTGGCGGCAATGCCATGACAGGGCCTCCCAACTTCCCATCGCCCATCAACACCCATAGACAAACTATCAGGCCGAGTGCCTCAAAGACCAATCAAATATCTCATATACGTCGTCATAAGAGCTAACTTGCTATCGGAATATTCCCGAGGTCTTATTCCGTGACCCCCTTGCTTTTTCAACGCCGCTAAGTGCTCTTACCTATGCTCATAGTCGCGCACATATACGTCCACCCTTGTCTTTGTCTTTATACTACGAACAAGTACATCTCCCCCTCCGCATTTACGAAATGATAGTTCGTCCAGGAGACGAGTATGGCCCACAGATCGTGCCCCTTATGATGCTGGATGTGCCGTGGAAAAACGCAACTCAGGGGAGTCGGTTGACTGTCCTGAGACAAATCTACCGTCTTCTAGATGGATCTCTCCACTTTCTGCACTCAAATTTGAGTCCATGTCCAGAACTGTCCGACTGGAACTGGTACACTACTACGTAGTCGTAGAAAGAGTCAACCTGAACATCAAAGCTCAAGTGCTTGCATCCCCCCCTTTCAGCTCTCAGGTGGGAATACGAGAAATGCTCCGATCAGGGGAACGTTGCAGCAAATTTCAGGATGAGGGGATTGCTAGGCTCCTCTGGGAGTGTGCAGGTGCCATTCTTGTCTGCCACTAGGCGACATCGAGTCGACGAGGTCGAGCATTTCCTTCTTGGACGAATACATGACATGATAGTTAATAGCAGTTCCTAGTCCACTGGTCGTGCCGTGCTTCTAGCCGAAGGAAACTAGTCAAAAAGTGGCGCATTCCTTTGACGTTTTCAGCTGAGAATAAACGGTGACAGTTGTTAGCACGGCACTAAGACAAACCAAGATCGTGCATCTGGCGTGATCGATGTTCCATGAACCAGGGTCTGTGAAATGAAACGAAACAACAACCCGGGCAGCACCACCGAGTCCTCCGCGCAAGGCTGGGCTTTGACCAGTACGGGGGTCAATCAAGATGGTGTGTAGTTGGGCAGAATGAATTTAAACCCTCTCGGCCCTCAGCTCATAATTTGCAACAGATTTGAATTCCCAAGTCTTTCATTCACTCTTTCTCTTGCCCTTCGTTTCTATCGTTGCGTCATTCCCTTCTCAGAAGAACGTCGAGTTCAATCCTTGCTCCACGTTCAGGTCATTCATTCCAACTATCCAACTACCTTCTATCATTCAAATCACTCTGCACAACCGGGATTCATAAACAGAACAATGAAGCCCATTCACACACTCGTAGCCTTGGGCGGCCTGTTTGGTGCCGCCCATGCCGGTCCTTGTTTGCCTCGCACAACCACTACTACCACTTCTGATTCTTCGTTCAGCAGCTCTATTGAGTATGACCTTGTATTCTTCCTCTCTTAATGCAAACGCTGATTTGGTTTTTCTAGGCAAAGCACGGAATCTTCTTCAGTTCCTGTGGTAGACACCTCAAGCCTTACCAGTGCTGGGGAGACCAGCACCTCCGCAACTAACACCGTCGTGGATACCACTTCAACCACGGATACTCCCATTGTTGATTCCTCGACCACGGCTGGTACATCCACCGACATCTCGGTGGTTGATACTTCTTCCACAGCTGGTATCTCAACTACAGACACCCCTATCGTCACTTTCAGCACTTCCACCACTGAGGCCCCGGTGGTTGACACTTCGAGCACCTCGACCCCATGCCCAAACACCCCCGTTGAAACTTCGAGCACTTCCACCACCGATACCCCGGCGGTCGATACTTCAACCACACCTACCACCACTCCCGCGGGTACTTCTTCGGTTGATCCCACAACTACGTCGTCGTCTACCACATCGACTACCAGTGTCTCCGTCCCCACGCCTTGCGCTATCAGCCTCGACTGTGCGCCCGACGGCTTCAACGTTGACTACTATAAGAATGCCTTCCAATCCGGCTACGGAAACGATCAGATGTCTGTTCCTCCTTCTTACTACCTCACCCAGAACCTGCAGCCTCTCGGCTCTTCCAAGACAAGCATCAGCTACTTCCCGCAAGATTATGACTACAACTTCAATTACCCCAAAATCTACCCGAACCCGAGCTACCCTGGTACAGCTTACTACAAGGGCTACACACGAACATTGGGTGGTGGCATCAAGGTGGACGCCAACAACTTCACGCTGGTTTACACCGGCTACTACCGTGCCCCTGAGACCGGTGTCTACAAGCTCTGCGTCACTGCAGACAATGCCAACACTCTTTACTTCGGCGAGGGCAATGCCTTCACCTGCGCCTCTGGTGAACCTAGCCCCGATGCCCCGGCTCTTGTCTTGACTGCGACCGGCTACAACTACAACAACCCAACGCAGTGCGGCACTGTCAGCCTGCAGGCAGGTCGCTTCTACCCTGTCCGAAACGTCATGGGCAACAAGAATGCCGTCTCCATGTTTGAGTTCAACATCGAGACTCCAAGCGGTACTTCTGGTTATGACCACACCGGAAAGATCTACCCTCTTGAGTGTGGCGCGGTCGTGTCCCAACCCGAGAAATAAAAGGCTCGACGGCTCATATCATCGGAATATTGGCGAGGCTATGTAATATCCAAGACGCAGAGGACGGACTGGGAAGATGGACTAGACATCTGCCCGACTAATGCTTAATTTTAATTCTTTCAACGAACACGATGTACTTTGATTGGCGTACTGTCTTGACTGAAAGATTATTTGCGAAATCTGATTTCGCAATTTCTTGTATATATGAAGTATAAAAAAAAGCAAAAGAAAAGCGCTCAAACCCCTAAGATGTGAAAATATTCTTATAATTTTAGATAATTATTCTACTTCAATTCATAGTCTTAGGACTAGCCAACTACGTGAAGCCTGAGAACATAGAGCATGACGAACAACGCGTGCTTGCATAGAGTATGATTATAATCTCTTTCTTCTTGTACAGGCACACCAAAAGGCCCCTTGTACTGCCTTAGGCAAGATGATACAGTACCAATTCTCCCAGGATGTCCTCAACTTCTTCCAAGATCGGTTGGTCATCTTCCACCAAAATGACTTCCTCTTCTTTCTCACCCTTGGGCACCCGCAAACCCTTCAGACTAATCTTTAGCAGTGGTCAATTATTTATTCTTCTTCATTCCTAGCAGTAGTTCTGAACGTGGTAGTTGTCGTTGCTGGTCCATCCTCCAGGTTGTGACTTGTTGTGCACTAGTGACCACTAAGGTCGTCCGGCGTAATGACATCCTGTCTTTCAACTTTGGACCACCTCCACAAGGGCCCGCGAGGATTCGACACCCACTAGCTATTGGACCGGCTTCCATTTGGGGCACTTGGCATACCCCAGGAAATACAGACCTTCTTGTGGATGCATCCCCAGGATCCTAGGCCCCTGAACCCAGCTGTCTCACCCACAATCATCTAGTATTCCGACCTTTGCGCAAGCCTGAGGGGTGATCAGATCAAAAGCCGACATAAGTTTCTTGTCAGCGGCCATCCTGCTTGGCATTGAAGTCGATGGCAGTATGGCGTTGATGGACTCCGAACTGGGTGACAATGGATGATGTGGGTGCTAAGGTACCATAAGACGGCATGAGGTAAAAGGTCATTTAAAAATATATTGAGAGTATAAGCTGACCCGACTGCGACGTTCATTCTCAACTTCTGGTTTCGTCATGGCGCGGGAATTGGGAGAGATGATGCAAGGCAGAACATGTAGAAGGAAATTGGGAAATACTATGTAGTGCAGGAAGCCAATCTCTGGGCCCAAAGCCCGAAATCGCTGGGATACACATGGGATCTTGATCATTGCTGTTGCGGGACACGATGTGGCTCCAACATGCCGAATTTCTGGCAGGTCGCGGTGGTGATGCAGCACGTCTGGCGGGAAGGCCAGTGGTAAGTCCCTCAGGCGAGCGATAGCGACAGCGGCAGCGACAGCGGAGCCCAGAAAGGATGCACCGAGCTTTGAACAAGAGTTGAGAACGAACAAGACGAGACCAAGGGAGGGGACCAAGAACGGCGACCAAGACTCGGTGAGGACTGATGAGGACTGATGAGGACCCCGATGACTTGAAGTACTCAAGGCACCTGGAGAACAACAAAGAGTTCTTTCTCATCGTACATGAAAGTGCCCCGGCCAGAGTCGGAGGAGGGGGAGGAAGAACAACAAACCAGGCCGTCAACCATCGCGATCAGAAGCACGCTGTACCGGAAGACGATGCGGATATGCCAAGGATCCCGGGTTATGCTTCAATTCTTCTCCATACTCATCCTCCCAAATGCCTCCAAAACTGTCTATGCCGACCAGGTTCTCCATCACCAGGATACGAATTCCCTAAAAGCCTTCTAGCTCAGCTGATGCTTGACCCCCTGGCATTCATCCAAGCCGACGAACCGCCCAAGCAAACCAGGCCAACACAACTGTGCCATAACGTTGCATTTCATTCCCCCCGTTTCTTCGGCTCGCTCATCCTTCTCCTCTTAGTTGTGGCGCACCAGCTCATCAACGGAGAAAGCGGGTGGCTTGCCCGTGGTTAGCTAGGTAACGGCGCGGCGCGTTGTTCCCCAGATTGTGAGCAGGGCCTCTTCCCCGGGATTACGGGCCGCCTAGGGCTTGGCTGATTTAGGTGGCTGGACGGACTCCTCTGGCTTGCTGGACCTACCTACCTCCCTGACCTCCCGTCACAACACGAACTAACGAACAGGAGGGGGGGTTAAAGAGCTCTCCTCTCGGCCCTAAGTCGGCGCCTTCTTGCGGAACTTGCTCCGTTGAATCCAAGTCCGGACCCGGCGGGCCACCGAGCCGAGGAACCCGGGGCAAGCGGGGATTCTCTTTCAACCCTGCCAGCGGTAGTTAATTCAGAGGAGGCAATGGTCGTATGTAGGTTATTCTGAGTGTCCAAAACCCTACTCTACCTACCGCTGGTTGCGCTTCGGTACCGCAGTAGCCAATCCCGCCTGCACTCACTCACCCTTCCCATGTTCAGCCCTATCAACTTCCTCCTCCTCCATCGTCGACTGGCACAAGATCAATGTGCCTCTCCCCCCCTCCCGCCGCCGGCACAGACGTCCCTGATCTCCTAGTCAGTCTTGGGGGGGGAACCAGGCATGGGGACGTCGGCTTGGCCCGTGGATTCTAGACCGGTGAGTAAGATGCCACACGATCTCAATTGCGGGCTCAGAGCTCGTCGGAGATCCGTCCCTTGATCCGTCGCCTCCAACCTCTGAAGCAATTGTCGGCGGGAATCGCATCCGCATGTTGTCTTCCCACCCTGTCATGGGGGTACGGCACACGATCTCAACAACACAACATACAACATATCTGATGAACAAACGCACGAGTCTGAAGGAGCTGGAAACAACATATATGGATCGCGTCTGGTCCCTTCAAAGTTGTAGTCGACATCACCAGAGCACTCACCCATCATTCGAAAGACAAACATCGAGCATCTCAGCACAAGTTTCCCCTCTGCTCACAAACCACCGCTCTCACAATGGGGTCTTCGATCCACGATGAAAAGGCCGACGTGAGTGATATCAGGATTCTTGTAGTCGAGAGACAATGCTAATATGTCAATGCAGCTCGACCGGCCCAAGGCGGCCACCACCAAGTTGGCAATGGGCGATGAAGCCTTTCAGCAGGCCTTGATCAAGGAACCACCGCCGAAGATTGGCAGCCTCATAGTCATCTTCTCCTGCTTTGTTGCGTTCTGCTGTTCTACGGCGAATGGCTACGATGGTTCTCTTTTCGGAACACTTCTCGCCAACAAGAACTTCAAGAAGTTCTTCGCCGTGGACAACAAGGGTATTGGAGCTGGTATGTGTCGCCGAACCCGTGTACCGCATCCTCTCAACCATCCGCACATGATTAGTGTTGGTTGTCTGACTTTGGCATCGCACGAATCCTCGGGAGTGGTTACGGTACGCTGCGATACGAGAAAACATGCTGACTCTTTCTTTGTCTCAAGGTATTGTCACCTCCATGTACCAGATCGGGTCTGTCGTCGCGATCCCCTGTGTCGGTCCCGCGATTGACACCTGGGGTCGACGAGTTGGTATGTTGATCGGCGCCTCTGTCATCATCATTGGCGTAATCATCCAGCTCTGCACCATCATCAACTCCAGCGTCGACCAGTTCATGGCCGGCCGTTTCTTCCTGGGCTTTGGTGTTGGCATCGTCCAGGCCGCTGGCCCCGTCTACGTCGTCGAGATTTCGCACCCCGCGCACCGAGGTGTCATCACTGGCCTGTACAATGTTATGTGGCCCGTCGGGGCCCTCGTTGCTAGCGGTGCGGCGAGAGGTGGACTCAACTATAATGGCAATACGTCCTGGATGATTCCCATTGGCCTCCAGATGATGTTCCCCGGCATCATCGTCCTTGGATCCATGTTCCTCCCCGAGTCTCCTCGATGGCTGTACACCCACGGCAAACATGAACGTGCCACCGAGACACTGACTCGGCTTCACGGCGGCGGCAATCCCCAGAGCGAATGGGTGAAGCTCCAACTGACCGAGTACGAGCAACATCTTGAGATGGACGGCACTGACAAGAGATGGTGGGACTACCGCGCTCTCTTCAGGAACCGTGCCTCTTTCTACCGTCTTACCTGCAACTGTCTTGTGTCTCTCTTTGGACAGTGGGCCGGCAATGGTATGTTTCCTGGCCATGGGTTGCATGGTAGCTCATAGGTCTCAATCGCTCACTTGTATCATAGGAATTGTTTCGTATTACTTGAGCGCCTTCCTCGATACTGCCGGCATCAAGGGAGATATCACCCAGACCAACGTCGCCATGGGCATGAATGCCGTCCAGATCGTTTTCGCCGCGGCTGGTGCTAGTATTGTCGATACGGTCGGTCGCAGACCCATGCTCGTCATCGTCAATATTTGTTGCAGTCTCTGCTGGGTTGGTATTTTGGTTCCGGCCTCGATAGCGAACATCACAGACACCAAGTCTGAAGAACAACGCGCGGCCGTCGCTCCAGCTGTCAGCAAGGCGATTTTGGCTTGGGTCTACCTCTTCCAGATCTGCTACTCCGTTGGATGGACGCCCCTGCAGGCTCTGTACCCTGTTGAGGTCCTTAGCTACGAGATGCGAGCCAAGGGAATGGCGTTCAGCTCCCTCTTTACTTCTTGTGGTATGTCATGCCTGGGTTACCTGCACTGTGGGTGGTTGTGACCTTGCTGACCTTAATAGCCCTTCTCACCATGCAGTTCGGCATTCCCGTTTCCCTGGATGACATTGCATGGAAGACCTATATTGTCTTCTGTGTGTGGTGCGCCGTTCAAGCCGCCGTCCTCTTCTTCCTTGTCCCCGAGACGAAGAATAGAACTGTAAGTCATATACATATCTGGCTGCCCTAGAGAACGGTGCTGACGATGCAACAGCTCGAGGAACTGGACCGTATCTTTTCTTCCGACAGCCCTGTCAAGACGTCCAGGGAGAAGAAGCGGTATGAGGTCGACCAGGATGCTAACATCATCAACATCGATACCGCGGGCAACGACAACAGCCTGGCGTAGGGCATTGAGACATGGCGCGTGTGTCATATCTGGGAGGGGCACATTGTCGGAGCGGTGCAAATGGCTTCAACCAAATGGTACAGACTGCTTTTGAGAGACGAGGGAAATGGTTGGAGGATGGTAATGTGGGATATAGTACGGAGCACTCCGTGGTTCCGACTCGATTCATTCGTTTCTTTCAAGGGGGATGTTGAACACGCCTCAGTCTTGTGGTGTTTAGCAAACCAAAGTGGCATAAATGCTAGTTCTCGTGGCAAATATGACAACATTGGCGATAAAGACCTTGGGTTTATATTCTTTTATTTTACCTATCTTGCCCTAGATGGCGCTTTGAAGCTGTTTACTGCCCAAGTTGGGCTCCTTGATTCTTCGGCAAAAATATCCCCTTTTGGTTAATGCAATTACAGCGAAGCTATGACTGGATTAGGCAATAACTGCCGAATGGCAACCCCATGGGGAAGATGCATGATGCATAGGTACCTAATGCAAGCCATGCAGGGGGTTCGTTCCCGATTCCAACACTCCCGTCCTCTTCAGAATGAGCCTGGGAGAGTTGTCAAGGTTCTTCGAGAAGATATCCCCTCCCTTCCCCCGATGAACAAAGCGCGGTCTTCATTTCATCTGCTTGGTTGATTCTTATTCGTATATCGGGATGACGTCTTTGTATCAAGACATAATTATTATGCTTCAGCTAGCCTACCCCCCGCATTTGCATATTCTAGACACCCCTCCCTCCTCCTTGTCGAGACCTAACTCTTGAATTATTCTCTCCTCGTCGCGAAAACTTGCCCAAAGTCGTCGGAAACATCATGCAATTGTTCAATGGTCGAAGGACTGCAAGACGTCCTCGAAGGGGATGTACGGTATGTCTTGGCCACCCAGACATCTTGATCCTCTTTCTTGCCCCTGCTAACTGTGCTTCTCAGAACTGCCGTAATAAGTATACTGGTTTCTCCTCAAGTCTTCGTATCTGTCTGTGTATGCCCGTGTTGCTAATCATCAGGGTACCACCTCTGCCCATAGGCATCTGAAGTGTGAGTCGACAATCGCACGTCGCCCTCTCATTCCGTGGTTGGCTAACATGAGGATTGGCCATACAGGCGATGACGCCCAACCAAGTTGCAATCGTTGTGAACGAACGGGCGTAGCCTGTATCCGAGAGGTGATCCGATTCAAGCATGACTTCAAGCCCCGGTATGACTTGCTGCTGATGGCCCCCCTGTAAGCCCATGTCTTGGTGTCAATCAGTTTCGACTAAGAGTATGCGCTTGGTAGACAATCCGCCGCGGCAACGACCAATATTCGATCAAGCGGGTTCAAATTTTCTCGACACCAACCGTGGTGCTCAACTGAGAACAGGCTTGAGTTCGTCAACGAAGGACAAAGCCCTCAAGCCCGTGAACCCACGACGCTTAGTGATGATTCCAGGAATGATGGAACCGCTCAGCCCACCAAGAAAGGAGCAGAGAGGGTGTCAAAGGAACTTGAACTGGACAATATATCCCGTGCCTCAAGCGAGCTACAGGCTACAGGCTCCCTCAGCAACATAGTTGTCTCCCCCTCTTTAGATCATTTTGCGCCTCTTCCAGAACACCAGGATTCCGTATCGGAACCGAGCTGGCAACACACTCCAACAAACCCAGAGCTTTCCTCGCCTCATCCACCATTGAGACCTCGAAGCAGCGCCTCGCAACTAGAACCCACAAAGCCGCAACCTCTATGGAAAGGTTTCGATAATACTACCTTAGGCCCATTACCGGCCATCAGTCATCAGAGCTGGGGAGCGACAGACGATGAACGGGAAACCGCCATTTCCACGCCATATAGCGAAGACTCTTGCTCACCGCTTCGCCGAGATCTCTCAGTCTGGCCATTCCGCGACCCTAATGAAGCAAAGCTGATGCGATACTTTATTGAAAACGTAGCTCGGCGATTAGATATTTGTGATCCGGAGAGGCACTTTGCTCTTGTTGTGCCTACTAGGGCAGGCTTTTGCCCACCGCTGCTTGATGCCGTGTTCGCACTTAGTGCCCGGTGTCTGAGCAGGTCAACTGAATTTGATGCCCATCTGACGAACCGGTATTACCAGAGATGCTGGAATAGCTTGATACCAACTGTGGGAGGCTCAGACGTGTTGAGGAACCAGGACTTGTTTGCAGCAATCATACTCTTAAGGACGCTGGAGGAGATTGAAGGTAGGTCATGTTGTAATTTCAACTCGTGACCTTCCGCTTCATTTACTTATTTATCCTTTTGGCAGTCCCTCTATCTGGAGCTGACTCTAGCACCCACCTCTTCGGTAGTCGCCTCTTCATCAGCGCCCCAGGCCCCGAACCAGGCTCTGATGATTGGACTGGAACTACTCGAGAACGAGATACTTTAAGTGGTCTACGCCGAGCTTCCTCACTCGTTGCCTTTCGGCAAGAGATATACACAGCCTTCATTGCGCAAAGGTCTGTGAACCCGGCGTTCTGTCCTTACGATATCGACCGCTGCCTCGACAATCCGGCGAGCGATTGTACCTGGACCAACCGCTTGTTGCTGCATCTTGTCGACATCTTGAACTTTTGCTTCGGGACGGAGCCGTTGACGCCCGATCAAGCGACACAGAAGCACAACGACCTCTCACGGTACGCCGACCAGTGGGATGCAAAGAAGCCACCCAGCTTCAGCCCCCTATTCTACGAACAAGACCCATGTGGCCACCAGGAAGGCGACGAAGATTCCCATACAGAGAGGGAATTCTCTCCTAAAATCTGGGTCCTTTCCGACGCAATCGCCACTGGCCTACTCAACTACCACCTCCTCCGCATGCTCCTCCTCTCATTCGACCCTCATGCCCCACGAGTCGGCCCTTCCCGAGCCCGCTTCTTTAAGCAACAGGACAAGAATATCAAGCAGGAGGTGAGGATGTTGATGGGCCTGGCGAATGGGAATGCCGATTGCGCACCGCATTTTGCCCTGGCTTCGCTGGGGATAGCGATGGCGGGGGATAGATTCGAGGAGCCGTGGGAGCAGGACGAGTTGATCAAGTTTCTGAGGAAGACGGAGTCGGTTTATGCCTGGAGTACGGTTGCGGCACAAAGGCACTTGATGGAGGCATGGTCTCGTAAAGAAATTGAGACATGAGTTTTGACCAACTATCGTGGATATTTCATCATGCTATTGATTCTTTATTCTTCCGTGCTGTTCATTTTGCCAGATCTACTCGAATCTTGCGTGCTTCTAGTTTGGTCCATGGTGGAGAAAGAATAAAATAAGTGAATAGGAAGAAAGCCGTAGAGAGTGAGACGATGATGCTAAGTTGAGAGTTGACTACCTTATGTCTCGGGCAGAGAGGCGAATCTGGTGACTGAAAACCTCTAGATATTGAGTTGGCTTCAGCCATGCATGGTCTGCATGTCCTCGCCCTAACCCTGTGAGAGTAAATATATTCCGCCATCCCTGTTCAACTAATGGCAAGGGTTAGCTCGTTGGGGTATCGCGTGATGTGAACGTGAACCAACCGTCCAGAAGGGGGATTAGAAAGGGAAATAGTTCCCGAAGGATCATAACCCAGTTCAACTACCACCAACGACCAAAGTGTCTTGAAACCAGAGCTCGTCAACTGGTTCAGGCTTCGCGTCTATTTTGGACTCGGGTGAATGGACGGAATCTCGGAACTCATTGCCCAGCGTGTACTGCTTAGCAGCCTAGAACTCGGTACCAGTTTGGCTTTCGAAAGATTTGATTGCGGCGATCATCACGGGATAAACGGGCTAGGCCAGTAGAATTAGTTCTGAGTTTTGGTTCCCAGAATCACCAGAATACAAAACCCCAACAGAAGCTGAAGCCATCTCCATATTTGACCTCTCTCAGCCCTGATCCAGCAAGGCCAAGTCCAGGAGCATGCTTCTATCGACACCTCCATCTACATGGTTAATTAAATTGAAAGAGCCTCATCGGCGGCTTCTCATCGCCGTCAAGGTCGTGGAATGCCTGGCCATCCAGCCCACGTACATCAGCATATCCCACAATCTCATGAAAATCAGACTTCTGGGGCCTTATCACAATTGGAAACACTGCGTCCTGCAACATGATGAGTTCGTCTCCAACCTTGATGTTGGTGACATCCCCCCTCCCCATGCCAACCAGTCTTTGCTCGGTCAGGAAGACGGTTCGCTGGCTAAAGTTGTCGGCGACTTGTATCAATGATGTCAAGGCGTCGTCTTGATAGTCCCTTTCACTCTCCAGCTCGAACCCTGATTTTTCTTGTCCACCCAGAGTCTGTGCCGGAGACAGAGACGGAGACGGAGGGTTAATCCATCTTCCGTCAACGTCGACCGACGAGTTGAATAATCGGGCGACGTGCGTCACGAACCTGGCTCGCAAGCGGACCTCCTCTTCAAACTGGCAATCTACGATTTTGGCCTGGAGGTCTGCGTAGCTTGGGGCTGGAGAAAAGGGGATTGGTGCCATGTTCTCGCGGTCGATGATCACCGGGGAGGGCCCGTCAGACACCTGTACGCGCTCTATTATACCGTTAACGTCATCTGTCACGCCTGGGCGGAGAGTCGATGTCCATGTTGGAATTCGCAGTCCTTCGATTTGTGTCGTCAGATTTTCGATGTCGCACAGAGAAGGCCAGAAAAAGTTGACGCCAAAGTTATCCATTCGAAGACACCTGGCGAATGTGTGAAAACGCTTCCGAACTACTGTGGTTGCCTCCCCTATCTCGAAGGATCTTGCCCGACCGTCTTGGGCATCGACATATCTGTCGAATTGGTCTTTGATCTGTGTCAAAACAAAGCTGACCGCCTTCTTAAAGATTGGGATAACATCCTTGCTCAAACCTAGATTCCTTATCACCAGAGCCCATTCGCAGAGGCCATGCTTTGAGCGCAAACTGGGCAACGCTTCCGAGAGGGGATGACGGCGCTGGGGGGCATCTTGATGTGCAATCGCACGCAGGCTAGCCTCTAGGAAAAAGAACTGTCGCACTAGTTGAAGCAGACGTGCGTTGCCCACCCCGAAGACGTGAGTTACGGTGTCGAGATGGTGGCCGCTGACCCTGAGAACGCCGCGGGAGATGGCTGGAGAACCAGGCTTGCGCCCTGCACGCCATTTCCACTGGACCCCGGGGAGTGAAGTAAACGCCATCTCAGCACCCCGTTTTGTGAAGTCGGGCACCCAGGAGGGCGATTTGGGCGATCGCCTGGTGGGATAGAGCCAGAACAACTCTATTCTAACCTCCAACTTGAGAAGCCATATGGCCACCTTCTCGAAGAGTGCCTCGGTGGTGAGGGAATAGTCCGGCTTAAACACTGCCCGGAGCGCACGTTTCATGAAAACGTAGCGGCCGAAAATGAGGTCTCGCGGATCGGAGCATTGGGACCACGTCGTTTCGGAGAGGAGGCTGCTCAGGTTCTTGGAGGCGTGCCCGTACTCTGCTCGCAGACTGAGGACATGGACTACTTGAGTCAACCGAGCCATGGGGTCCCTGACCAAGGAGCGCAAACCGAGAGGGCCGAGCACTAATTCGACGGTACCCGGCTTCATGATTTGTTTGGAGAGGATTCGAAGGACATCAGTAGTTACAAGGCTTGCTCGAGTCCGCAGACTCCCGAGGCAGAATGTCGGGTCCGTCCGCGACAGAGCAAACTCCTGCTGGATCCAAATTCGACGCCACCATTCCCTGTGGCAGAGCGCAAGGAATGCCTTGAGAATGTGCAGCTTCTCCATGCCCAGTCTTTCAAGGCTAGCCTCAAAGGACTTCTCCGGCCTCTCTCTGTTGAAAAACCTAAAGAGGTCCTCCTCGGCTTCGCTGCTATCACCCAGGTAGACAAGCACCCCAGATGCGCGGTGGTATATCTTGGGCATCATCGCCACCTGTTCGCTCTTCTCTTGGTCATTCTCTTGGTTAATGCACACCGCATCTACCCATAGCACCCGGGAGTGGCCGCGGTATCGAAGCGCGAGCAAGCATGCATGGAGGTTTGGTGTGACATGCAATCTGACCCTGTTCACCTCGACCAAACAGGCCGGGTTCACAACCCCACCGCCCCAAGTATAGGACACGGCTTCGTATTCTGGAGCATAGAACAGGTGTTTGACAGCAAGTTTGCACTTGAGGGGCTCGGCGATATCTCCCGGAAGCAGCTCTAGAAGGCGAAAGTGCAACCCGGAGTTATTCAGTGAGAGCCTCTCATAGACGGAGCCAGGAGGAACTGAGTAGCTCGGGGAGCAGCCACGAGCCGGAGAGCTCATTGCCTCGGACATCTCCTTCTCGGTACTTTGGGCGCTGGCGATCAGAAGCACGTGGCGGTCTGCTCGCCCCGATCCTTGGCCGGGCAATTCATTCGGGTCTATTCATGTGTCAACAAACAGATCCCACGTGCGAGAAGGTCTTGTTGCCGACTGACTATACTTGTCACGCCGCTGTTCAATGCCCTTCAAATTATCATTCCGAATCACAAAAGTGTCGAAGGCTTCGCTGATAGAAGCCCCTAAGGTCTCCCAGTTTATTTTCCCATCGACTCCAACGAAGAAGGGTCGCAACGGTGGCGGCCGGCTCTTGGTCTGCTGAATTCCCTTTGCAGCATATCGAAGCCAGGCGTCGAATTCTTCGGCTGTTTCTAGACTGTACGCTGCCTGCGTCGGTTGCGACTGATCGTTCTCGACTGTGAAAAAATCGTGGGCCGTGCAATGGGGGAGGGAACTGTTGCTGCTGCTGCTGCCCTGTTGGGCATGGAACAACTCATAGCAGGTTGGGCAGAGGTCAACATCCAGACAGGTCAGGCAAAAGTACAGAGGCAGCAATGCGATTTCCTGCCCGCATATGTTGCACCAATGCCAGCCGTGAGGAATGGCAATGGGGGGGACGTATTTCCACCGGAATGCAAGGCTTGCGTTGGCAGTGTCGCCGGCCCAAGCGAGCACTTTGCCTAGACTGCCCAACATCGCTGACAGTTCTGCCGTCCGAAGTTCCTGGCAGATGGAGATGTAAACTTCCGTGCGACGCAGCACCTGGCGCCTTGCCCTCGAGTTGCTGGGGTGGGCATTGGGCTGCAATACGTGACGGCATTGGGCGGCGTAAGCGCGAGATATCTCCCCAAGGGTGTGCATCGTGGCAGGGCCCCCGGGAGCTCTCACCTTCACGTATCCCCGAATGGCTCTTCGAAGCAGCCCCCGGGCCTCTTCGAGCTTTCCTTGGTGGTAGAGCACAGTTGAGAGGGAGTAAATCGTGTCGAGTGTATCCTCATGCAGCTCTCCAGCCATGCGTTCGAGTTTGGAGTGTGCCGTCCGGAAGAGCCACTCGGCGTGTCGTAATTTACCCTGCTTTTGGTGTGACTTTCCTAGGGCCCGTACGACTTGTACCACTCTAACATTGTCGGGAACTATGCCCGACTGTAAAAGCCAGTTGTCAATTTCACCAGGCGTGTCTTCATCAGATGTGTCTTCATCCGATACGTCTTCATCGGACGCGTGTTCATCGCATGTCTCCCAATCCGAGTCAGATTTGTCCGCACCAACGGTGTCGATCGAAGCTTCAACCTCGTCCGCTGGCTCTGAAAGACCGCTCGAGGCTGGATAGGAACCAGTTTCAAGTGGAGGAGCTTCGCTTTCTTGTTCGGCATCTGAGGGAGACTCCTCAGGAGCCTTTGGCGCGACTGGGTTGAAGGCTGGAACGAAATCATCATCCTTCTCGGCGTCTTTCCTGATGGTAGGTACCGTGGCCATGGTGAGGAGGTGGAGATTCTGCTTCAAGTTGCGGTTCCCGGCAAGATTGCGCGCTTATTACAAGGTTAGGCAAGGTCCTAGACACGGAGGGCGCTGGGGAAGTCAGCGCCTCAAATGGAACATCATGCGATTCACGGTAGAAAACGACGAAGGGAGGTCTTGATCAGTGCCACGTCGGTCAGTATTGGGATACTGAGAATGGGCAGAGAAACTCACTCAAGCTGTCCGGATTGACTGAGGCTGAATAACTAGGGCTGACTTGTGCATTCATTGCCATTCTCTTGAACCAATTGGAGAACTGCACCGCATAATCACCATTATCTTGGATTTTGAATGGCCACAACGCAGGATTCCTCTGTCCTTGGTCGAGACTCTAAGACCGTTTGTCACCAATAGCACCAAGGGGTGGTTCATCATCCAGAGCACCATGGGTCGCGGTTTGGGAAGCTGTTATGAGTCCTTCCCGTCTCTTGGTCGGGGCTGCGAAGATGACTTCGCTTTTAGCCGAGGAACTGCCGCCGCAGATTTGGCCCCACTTCTGTTGCCAACCGGACCTTTAAATTTTCGCGCGGCTCGCGATCCTCTCTTCTTTCCTTTCTTTCTCCTTATGACCCTTCCATTCAAATAAATGTACGTGCCTAGAATCGCATTCCGATCACCCTCGCATTTCGACCGTTGTCCATTGCTAACATGACATTTTCCAGATGATGAGAACCGCGTGCCTAATATGATGCAGATGCCACCTCTCCGGACCTCGAAACCCTCCTCCTTCTGGCGGCTTAAGCGGTTCCGGGGCGAGGAGAGGTTGGTATCATGAAATGGGCGTTCGACACACTCGACCTTGTTTGCATCGGACGCGATGAAAAACAGCTCTGACTTATGAAGAATGGAAGGGATTCTGTGGACGGAATCGGCTTTGCCTTGGCAACTCGATTGTTGGGCAATTTTGACCCCGATTCTAGCGTAAAAAGGTAAGTTGGATTGGTTGGATTGCAGTGGCCATTGTATTGTGTTGCGAACAGCTGGGGGAAGAAGAATCCTCCAAATCATGTCCTGGCGTATGTATGTCGCCATGGTAATGACTATAATTCTAATCGACAATTTTGAAACGTGTCTTGCATGCTTGCGTAATGTCTCGTATTGATATCTTGGATCCTTCAGAAAGAAGGAGGAGATAACCCATGTTGTGACACGTGAAGAAGCATGACCGACCACCTGGACTTTTTGTTGGACTAATGACTAGCAAACAAACTTTTGGCTCCTCTCATTTGCACTTCTTCGCCTTGAAGAAAGAAAAGGGGGGGGGCATTCTTCTCCAAAACGTCTCATCTCAACATCGCACCAACCCTCTCTGCTTGCTCATGCTCATCTCAATCTTGAGCCATCGGGCATCTATCTAATCCGTAAAAATCGGTGGAGCTTCCATAGCTCTGAGCAGCTTCAGCACCGGACTCGGTGACGACATCCCCCATAACGTCCCCTGGAATTTGGCGGTTGCAGCACCCGCCACCACTCGTCGCAACTAGTCTAGGATAGTGAGGTACTTTTAGCTGGATGTTCTAGCTACCGAGTAACAGCAGTATTCCGTCTTCGGTTAGGTATCCCCCTATCTTCCGCCGTTCTCAAAATCTCCACTGCCTGGTCGACCCCATTGCCCAACCTCCAACCCGAACAACGCACACCCCCCCCATCCCCTTGTCCTGCCACGCCCCGAATCGTCCACGTCCCCCAGGCGTGGATGCGGATCCTTGGGCGCTCGTTCTCACTATCCTTCTGCATCTCTGCGCTGGCGACTCGAAAGAATCGCTCTCAACATCCGGTTATCAAACGACGGCGACGACGACTGAAGCCGTAAACCCAAGACGAGGCGTATAACCATCTCAGCCACCTCCATCAAACGCCCCTCTTCTCCGACTCCGACTCCGCGTTCGACGCCCGGTCTGCCGGTCCTCCGTCTCCGTTATAGCTATCCCTCAGCTTCCTTGTGGCCTTCGAGTTCCCCTCCGCAGATATCCGGCGCCGACGACACGACACAGACGCCCTCTCAGTTGCTCGAGTTGAACTCCCGTTCGTCGGCACCATGTCCAGCTCTTTCGAAAAGTCCGTCAAGGGCGCAACAAAGATCAAGGTGCGTTTGCTTGTGCTCACGCGCGCGCTGGCCGGTCGTCCTTCAACATCGAACTGCCAGCGTGCAAGATTGAGCTTCGCAGCTTCGTCCTACGCCAACTACCTCACATTGGGACTGTGAGCTGACCCAGAGATCACCCAACAGAATGCTCCCCCAAAGACAAAATACATCGAGCATATCCTCATCGCTACCCATTCCGGCGAGGCAGGAATCGGCGAAGTCTTCCGCGCACTCTCATTTCGACTACGAGAATCCACATGGACAGTCGTATTCAAGAGCCTTATTACCGTACATCTCATGGTTCGCGAGGGCTCACCGGATGTCACCCTCTCTTTCCTTTCAACACACCGCAACATGCTGGCCATAAGCAGTTTCACCGATGGTGCGTAGTCTCCCTTTCCAGGGGCAGAGTCTGGAGAAAATATTTGAATAGAGCGAGGGCGCTGACGAGTAGAGCCGGGTTGCAGCTCAAACACAGGGACGGAACATTCGGCACTACGCTGGCTACCTCTCCGAGCGGGCGCGCGCATATCGAGATACGAAAACGGACTGGGTCCGCGTACCTGAATCACGGCTCGAGAAGATGTCAGTCGAAAAGGGCCTTTTGCGCGAGACAGAGGTCGTCCAACACCAACTAGAGGCCTTGTTGAAGTGCGACGTAAGTCGATGCTGAGCAGCGACTGTCAAAGCTCATGCCACGCTCTTGGAAGGGACAGCCACTCTAACATGGAGCGCAGGTCATGGAGACTGAGCCCGAAAACGAAATCACAATCACCGTATTCCGACTTCTCGTCCTGGACCTGCTAGCTCTGTTCCAGGTCCTAAATCAAGGCCTAATTAGCATCTTGGGTCCGCCTTACTTCCCCTCCCCCTCTTGTCTCACATCCCCCTTGCTGACATTTACCTGCCCACAGGCCACTTTTTCGAGATGTCTAAGGTTGATGCCGAGCGTGCCATGGCTATATATCGAAAGTTCACGCGACAAACCGATTCCGTGGTTCAGTATCTCAGCGTTGCGAGGCAGTACGAGCATCACACACGAGTCGAGGTCCCGAAGCTGAAACATGCGCCGGTCAACTTGGGACGACAGCTGGAAGAATATCTCAACGATACAGACTTTGAAATCCACCGGAGACAGTACCTGGCAGAGCAGGCGGCTAAGAAGAATGGGGGCTCTGTGTCGGCCTTGAAGCCTGCGGCGACTGCGGGAACGAGCAAGAAGAAGAATGTCGAGTTCCCCGAGCCGGCTTCCAACAACCCGTTCCCTGCCGCCATCAGCGCTTCCAACACTGGCAACCTGTCATCAGGCCCGAAGCTGCAAGTTAGCAAGGGGCCGGATCCGGATCTCATCGACTTCTTCGATTCGATCGAGGACAAGCAGACGCCCATGAACGTGAATCCCCAGGCCCAACAGCCGCAGGTAGCTGCAGCAGCCTTCCAACAACCGCAGGTCACCGGTATGCCCTTCCAAGGAAACGGCTTTGTGCCACAGACAACAGGGTTCGCTTCCAACAGCCCTTTCCAGCAGCCGTCACAGCTACCGCAGCAAACCAATGGCGGCTTCATTCAACAACCACAGATATCGCTGCAACCTAACATGGCTGGCGCCGCGTTTGGGGGATATACGTCTCAAGCAGGCTTTCAGCCCAGCTCGCTTGCGTCCATACCGCAGGACTCGGTGGCGAGTTTCCCGAGCGTGGTACAGCCCGCAGCACCGCAGCCCGCGCAGAACGGACAGCCCCAGGGTCTCATGCCAATGCCGACGGGACAGCAGAGCACCAATCCGTTCCGTCAGTCCATGCTCATGGCCCAGCAAACCGGGGCCCCTGCCAATGCGATGCCATCCTCCGTTTCAACGCCTGCTCTTACCCGCCAGTCCACCAACCCCTTTGCCCGGTCGGGTCAAAACCCTCCCTTTGCCCAAGCTGCCAACTCACCCTTCCAGTTGCAACAGCAACAGCAACAGCAGCAGCAGCAACAGCAGCAGCAACCACAACTACAACAACCGCAGCCACAACTGCAGCAACAGCCTACAGCTCTACAGCCAACTCCTACTGGAACAAACCCCTTTGCCCGTCATTCCACTCTACCAGCCCCTAACCCGGAGCCAAGGCCGCAGACGGCGGGAGCTGCACTGGCCCCCCAGCCCACAGGTAGCACCAATCCTTTCCGTCACGGTGCGTTTGTCAACCACAACACGGGCATGGGCTGGCAAAACAACCAATCTGCCATCGGCGGAGGCATCGACCAGCTCGAGACGGTTCCCATATTCCCGCGACCCGCGCAACAGACACCATGGCAGCAATAAACACGGGGATGTGAACCCGGACCACTCTCAATTCCAAGCATTTCCACTCGCCATCTTAGACAACTACACTCTCGCCACTTGTACTTCTCCTGGCTTTTCGAAACAATCCGCATCACTGCACCCTTTTTCTTTTTTACATCCCTACCTCTTGGCGCCAATCTGATTTTCTAGTTGTACCTCCTCCTTTCCCGCATTGTAAGCGAGGCGTTCTTGGGTTGGGGGATGAGATCGAAAAATAAGGATCGAGGAATATTACAGGGGCTCGGGCATGCAGGGGTGTGGTTTTTGGGAACAGCCCGCCTCCTTTCAAGCCATATCAGTATCGAACAACAATATGAGTATGGGGAGGCGTTGTCTTCGTTCATCATTAACCCTAGCGTCCTCAGGTTCAACGGAGCGGAACACATCCCTTGCAAACCCCCGCCATTTTTCGATCCTCTTGCTCTCTCTGTCATTTGGTGTTTGTGTCTTGGTTTACTGCAGTAGCACGCATCGCATAGTCATAAGAAATATCATGGTTTCGTTCCTGATTAAGACGCTTTGGGTCCTGCTCTAAGGTCATTCGTGTTGTCGTCTTTTTGGTACCTTGGGTCCGGTGGTATCTTTCTTTCAGTGGCCGTTATTGACTCCCCGAGTCTATCAAAGTTGGCATCATCCCCTTTCTTCCACGCCCCCTTTTTTTCGTGAACCGCAAACTCCCGTTTTTGTGTCATCCTGAACGCCGTAGCTATGTCCTGAATAAGAAAAGCCCACCCAGATATATGGAAATCATCTCGTCTCCTTCCCGCCCAGTCACACAAATGTCATTTAAAACGCATCATCGAGCTCCATTTTTGCCGCTGGTTCCTGTGCCCCCGTCGTGGACGCAGTCTTATCGACCTTCTCCTCGTTCACAAACACACCCAGGCCAGAGAATGTCTCGAACAAGGCCCGCGAGAGGTACTCGTCCGCACTGTACCCGCCAGCGCGGAAATCGTTCTTGGTACGCGCGATTTCGACCCAATCGTTGGTGTACGTCGCCAACTTCTCCGTCGCGAGGTCCACGCGCTGCGGCGCAACGACTAGGCCACCATACGGATCGTACGGCTTGTCGTCCACCAAATGGCTCTTCTTCTCGCGCAGTCCCCGGATCGACAGCCCGCTCCCTCCGCTCCCAGCCGTCAGGGCGGCGTCGCGCTTTGCATGCCCTCGCTTCTTGAGCATGATGCGGTCCATAGCCTCTGTCGCGCGTCCCACCTCGGCGCTCTGTAGCGAGTCGAGC
The DNA here is from genome assembly GCA_013623725.1 of Fusarium robinianum. Lineage (NCBI taxonomy): Eukaryota > Fungi > Ascomycota > Sordariomycetes > Hypocreales > Nectriaceae > Fusarium > Fusarium robinianum. The sequence continues at coordinate 10,110 of JABFFI010000818.1, read as the reverse complement.
ATTTCTTCGCGGAAGCGCTTCTCGTTGGCCTTTTCGTCGAGCTCGGCCTGACGGTCCTGTAGACGTCGCTGGCGGACGGCGTCCTGCTCAGCGGCGATGCGGCGCGTGCGGGCCTCGTCAGATTCGCGGGCCAGACGGCGGTTGCGCTCGATCTCGGCCTTGTGTTGGGCTTCCCATTCTGTAAGCTGGGATTCTGCCTTGCGGCGGGCTTCGTCGTTGCCGTTGACGATGTCATCGGTCAGACACTCGACCATGTAGAGGTAATCATTGTAGCCTTCGAGGGTCTCAAAGTCCTCCTCAACTTTATTAAACACAGCAGCCACGCGCCTCCTAATGTCCACCTCCCTTTCAACAGAAAGATCCCCAAAGAAAGCAGACTTGAAGCCCCTCAGACGAAGCGTCTTGTGACAACCAGCGTAGGGGCACTGATTCGGCCCATCCTTGAAGATACGCTCAACGCAGGTCTTACACATGCGATGGTAGCACTCAGGGTTGATGCGGAACTCCATATCGCGGTTGAAGTAGCGGGTGGTCTTGCAGACGGGGCAGGTCTCGTCCTGTTCGGGGGGGGGGCGCGTCGAGGGCGGAGTGACGCACCGAGACGGCGGCGGCGGTAGCTAACGGGCGAGACATTATTAGTGATGGGAGGGGGAAGGAATTGGTATTAGGGGGAGTGTTGTTGCATGGGTTTTATCGGCAGGCAACAAAGACGCGGAGGGTTGTTAAAGCGTGGGGATGGGAGGTGGTTGGAGCGAACTGTGTGAAAGACAAGTAGTAAATGCGATCGCGGATTGCTTAATGTGTTGGCGTCCGCGCGGCTGAGATTGACAAACGGGTGGCGTTTTATCCGTGATTTCATTGGACGATTACGAATCACAATGCCCCACTAATCCTGCCCCTCCATCTTAATCTGTCAGCCTTCTCTCCATCAGATCCCAAACAAGCTTAAGCTTCCATCATCTTCTCTCACATCACACACTCACGAAGCGCAAGTCCATACTTTGTAGAGCTTTCAAGATGGCTGACAACGGTGCGTTATCCTGACGAACTTCTATTGAAAGAAGGTCCGATCATCATCTCCGCATCGCTAACTTCTATCCCACCCTACAGAACCCACGACCGCTGACGATGCTGCTGCCCGCGCCCAAGAGGCCGCCGAGCAGGCTGCTCTCCCGTACAAATGGGAGCAGACTATTGCCGACCTCGACGTCACCTTCACCGTTCCCGGAAACCTGAAGTCGAGAGATCTGAGTATTGCCATCAACAAGAAGAGCCTTACGGCGGGTATCAAGGGACAAGATCCAATCATCAAGGTGAATATCCCCCAGCTTCATCTTCCAAGCTGTCTCCCAGCGGGCCTTATTCGAGCTTTCGGCCCTGTCTACAACATCTAAAGAGCCGTCGCTAATGCAATCTTCTCCAGGGTGACCTCCCCCACGCCGTCCACGTCGACGAATCCACCTGGACTCTCAGCACCAACGCCGACGGCACCAGGACGGTCGAGATCCATCTCGACAAGATCAACAAGATGGAGTGGTGGGCACACGTCGTCACCAGCGCCCCCAAGATCGACGTGACCAAGATCCAGCCCGACTCATCCAAGCTCTCGGACCTGGACGGCGAGACGCGCGGCATGGTTGAGAAGATGATGTTCGACCAGCAGCAGAAGGAGAAGGGCCTACCCACGTCGGACGAGCAGCAGAAGATGGATATCCTGAAGAAGTTCCAGGACCAGCATCCTGAGATGGATTTTAGCAAGGCCAAGATCAACTAAGCAGGTTGAAAACAAAACATGACATAATTCTGATATCCTTACCTTGTCGAGTAGCAGAAAAATGGAGCGACGGAAACCTCGCCACGGTCATTTACGTTAAGCCATCGTCCTCGTTTCGCTTCATCTTGATTCTAGCGCGACAGCAGCTCGCTCAAGGAAGGTATTGAAGTCCTTGACCTGTTGAAGCATCCCACCAGCCGCGCTGGACGAACTTGCTTCGTCGACTATTCGTGACACGAGCAGTTCTAGTTTAGCGACCTCGGCCTTCTTCTCTTCGGCGCGGGATAGCTCTGGAGCGTCGCGGCCTCGCTCAACCGCGAGGTCTACATCATGCATCATTGCAGAAGTATCTAGCCGATACTGTGTCTGTGGTCAGCCAGGGTGGTGTGTCAAAGTTTGGGAATGAAGACATTGTTACCGTTGACTCTTTGGTATCTTCCTCATGCTTAATGCGGACAGCGTCCATTTGCAGCGCGACTTGCTCCCTCTCCTGTTTTAGTTTAATGATCTCTTCCCGCAAAGCGAGTTTCTCTCGCTGTACAAGACGAACCCGCTTGCGCAATGAATGCCAATCGTTCAGGTGTATAGCCTGCAACATAGTACGTTAGTTCCCTCCCAGTAGCGGGGGATGCGGATAACTCACATGCTGGAGCAACCGTGAAGTCAGTTCCTCTTTATAAGCCTCAATCGCGCGTATTTTGATGCGACACTCCTTCTTCTTGTCCTTGTCCTCTGTGCTAATCGCCGTGTCTTGAAGCTGCGCCAGCGTAGCCTCGATGACCTCCATGCACACCTGCGCAAAAACGTCCACCACCGTTTCGCCGCTTGTCATGAATGGTACTTCCGACTGCAGGGGGTCTTCGTCATCGTCCCCTTCTCCTCGCTTTCTGACATTGGCGAACCGCTGAACGGTGATCTCGATGGCCGTACCGTCGCTAATTCGCCTGTCTTTGGCGGTCTCCTTGGATTTCCGTGACTGTTTTTTCTTGTGCTTGGGTTCTGTCGCCTGCGTCCTTGCCCTGGGCTTTGCTTTCAGTTTTTGTATCGGTTGTTTCTGTGTTGCGGGACTCCTGGATGGTCGACCTCGTCGTCGCTTGGGAGCAGGCTCCTCTTCCTCAACCTCCGGCTCTTCTTCTTGCTCTTCCACTTCTGGGGAATGAGACGGTAGGCTTCTTCGGGGCCGTTTCCTGCCTATTGCCTTTGCTGCCTCCGCTTCTCTAATTTCCTCCGCTATCGTCTCCTCCGCTGGCTCGTCTACCGTTTCCTCCTCAATTATGGGCTCTAACACTGCCGATTCCCCATTTACTTCCACTTCTGGTTGCGCGTCGACATCGTCTGCTTCCTCGATGGGATTCGTATCCGTCAACTCATCATCCGCCGAGGCGTAGTGCGTGGGCCTGTCTGGAGAAAGCTCATCCAAGTCATCTTCTCTTTCTGCTAGCCGAGAGCTCTGCCGATTAGAATGCCTCGAACGGATGGATGCCGCAGCGTCACTTCGTCGAACTTTGCGTACTAATGGTGAAGACGAAGCCGGCACATCATCTTCGAGAAGAGTTCCATTTAGCGCCACACTCGATGGGAGGACGGCACTCATAGGAATGCTGCGCCTCTTTTCGCCGGATGTCGTTGGTGAGGGGCCATCGTCTTGGTCTTGGGTATGACGGGTCGAGCGTCTGGTTGCTGGAGAGCGAGATGTGCGGGAATCGTCTGGCATGGGTAGGGCAGGAAGAGCAATTGAGTCCGGCTCAGCATCTTGTGTAACATCTGCGGAACGTGGAGGACTCGGGGGCGACGCTACTTCCTCGGAAACAATAGGACCATCTTGTTGTTGATCTGGCGATACCTCTGTCACGGCCGGCGCAATAGATTCCTTAGATGAGTCGGGCAGGTCGTATGGGTCTTTGGGTCCAGGTCGGGGTGACCGTCGCACAGCGCTTCCCCGTGCTTGCGAGCTTGGCGGTATCTCATTTTGTAGTTTCTTCCGTTTCGCAGAGGTGTTTGGTTCGCGACGCGCCGAGGAGACCGGAGGCGCGGGGGTTGATGTAGCGATGTTGAGGCCGGCGATGTCAAGATGGAATGAATCGTCTTCGATGTTTGCGCGTCTACCGTTGCGTTAGAAGGATAAACCATACTTCCGAATAGCTCCCATAGCGATATTCGAGACGTACTGGGCACCGCGAAGGCGTTCGTTTAGCCGCTCGGCACGGCCCTCTCGGCCTGTTGAGCTGGGATGTTAGTCGGCCAGAGCTGATGATGTTGGAGCTTTGTGTGGGCTTGCCTGTGGCCATTGTCGGCGGTAAGAAGTCTCACGGCGCAGTTAGGTCATTCATGAAGCCAAAAAATGCAGAGAATAGGTCTGTGGCGTGATTGTGGTGTCTTGATAGAGCTCGGGGACTTGATGTTGCAAGAGTGAGGTTTGCGACGCTGGTGACGCGTGGGGGGGTTAGAGACGCGTTGTAGATTATGGTCGCGGGGCACCAGACCTCAAGTTAGACCAACCTAACCAATGTGCTTGCGTTCATGTCAACAACAAAAAGATCCTGAGAAAAGGGAACAATAGAGTTTACGTGAAGAGGTCTAATTTTTATAATGCATTTTAAAGGGTAAATAATAAAATAAATACTCCTAAATACGGAGAAAGAGAACAAGTGAATTGTAACCATGTAGTCCTGTCCGTCTCGGCCAGTTTCAAGCCGTCAGTTGCCATGTAAACATGTAAACCCCAACAGTACTCCTGTTGATGATGAAGCGCCCAAGCTGGCTTTTGCATAGAATACAGAACCGTACAATTTTCCCCAATATACTCCTTCCATTCTAACCAAATTATCCTGAGAAACGCAATCGTCATCGTCTAAGGCTGGTCTGAAGGAAGCCACCTCATCTGCTTCACATCAAACTCGTGACTAGGTAAACATCTCGTGTTAGCTACATCTTCCACGCCTTGCTTGTTCAGATCTTACCCGTGAAACTTTTTGTTCGTCAAGGCCTTTTTGGAATATTCCGATTCGAGCATATCCTGATACCTATATGGGATCTTGACAGGGAAGCCCTCAAACGTGGAATCACGTAGAGGAAACAAGAAGGTATCCTTCACAAGCCACGTCAGTAGCATTCGCATACCAATTTTTTTTTAAAGAAGTTCATACTCTGTATTCGTGTCCGTGCTTGTCGTAGAGCACGCCTGCACCCCTCTCGTGGTCGGGATTGTATCGAGCCGCGGTGATGTCAATGTAGAGTCCGGATTGCATATCAATCCACCGAGCATCAATCAAGTTGCGCTGGTCATCCTGGTCGCGGTGACGAAAGTAAGGATTGACCTCGAGCAGGAAAAAGCGACCTTCGGGTGCCCCTTCGTACTTGTAGTAGTAGATGGTCATGTTGTGATATGCGGCGAGAAAGTACATGTCTGCCTCCGTCACTTGGACGTCAGCATCCACGTCCCAGGGCATAACCTATCAACAAAACATGAGAATACAGCAAGTCCAATGCGAGAGAAATGATGTCTTACCTTCTTCCCCCACCACCAGCCGAGCAGAGACCCATGCATGAGCCATGTCTGGATGCCGAGATCTCGAAATGTTGCCAGATACGTCTGCATGAGGACCCTGATGCAGTCACGTTGTGCGGCATAATCTAGAGGCTGATGCACGTATCTAGAATCATAATGTGGATTTGACCTGAGTTTGGACGTCGTGTTAGCATCCTGTTGCCGCTGGCCATGGTCGTAGTCGTCATCCACTGCAAACTCACGGAGATTCTCCTGATGAAATATTAGCAATGGCAAGAAAGAAATGAATACAGAGGGCAATGAAAGAGTAATAAGTAAGGTCGCATGTTAAAAAGGGGGGGGGAAATGGTTTCCCTGGGGAGACTTACGAAAGTATTTTGGCTCGGGGTAGGCTGGATCCCCTGAATTCCATCTCTTCCCAATCGTAATCGTAGCTGGAGCAGCATCTGGGATGACAAGAGCACTAGCAATCGTCGCGACTGCGCAAAGGAGTTGTAGCTTCATGACGAAATACCGTCAAATAAATGTAATGAGTGTCGATCTGGAAGCGGAAAAGTTGTTTGAAGAGAAAGAGAAGTCGTATGGCGAGTTTCGTCTCAAGAAGATGAGAATTCCCAGACTTCCCTCTTCCCCGTGCTTCCCGTGCTTCCCCTACCAACCTAAGCGCCGACTGTTGGTACCTCGCCCAGAATTAGCCACTCACAATTCAGTCGCCCCCAGTTGTTGGTACGGACGCAGGAAGCAGAGGAATAAAAATAAATGACCCCCGGGCCTCGTGGCTAAGTGCAGACGATAAGTATATGGTTGGGAAGTATGTCGCGTGCGGGTTTCCGTCTCTCCCGCCACTTGTCGAGATAGTCTGAGAGTAGAGGTCAAAATGGAAACCCCTAATCTAACACGGTGCCGCGTCACCTTATTGAGAGGGTCAGAAAACGCACGTTTACAAAAAAAGCCTTTGATTAGGTCATAGCCTGGTATACAACAAGCATTGGAGAGCGCTTTAAATGACTATTCTCGACTTATGACATCTAGAAGCTCGATGGGATAGACTTGCATCCTGTTCCTCTACCTCTGTGCTTCGTCTGAATCAGTTCAAAAGATGAGGCGCCAGACAAGCCTCACTAGTTTCCCCGTGGCTCAACCCCCCTGTGGCTAAGGTTGTGCCTCGCGTCCCTGCTGACTGACGCAAGCAACTCCATAGGGAGCTTCCTCTCCACCTGCATCGCATCGCGGAGCTGCCTGGGAAACTCCTCCACCACCTCCTCCACTCCACGTCATCGTTGCCCCATTCAATACTCTCCTCCCCTACCTATTCTGGTGACTATAAACGCTCTTATAGTCTTCTCTTCGAATTCCCTCGACCGCTCGCCGCTGGCAGCTTCTGCGGTCTACTAAACAGAGCTCGACACGCTCCTTCAGACCCCCCCCCTCGCCCAACTCGAGCAACCCGCGTCACGACCACCTCTGTACTTCCTGCTCGGGGCCGAGCAACCCATTATTCACAATGAGCTCGTGGAATGTAAGTCGCTATGAATTCATCAACACGCGTAGGATATCTCTCCCGTCACCAGACTGACGCTGTCGCTAGGTCTTCCGCATTCTGGGCGACCTGTCCCACCTGCTCTCCAAGTGCATCCTCATCCTCGCCATCCACCGAAACCGCAGCGCCGAGGGTGTCTCCCTCATCACCCAGATCCTCTACGCCCTCGTCTTCTGCACTCGATACCTCGACCTCTTTGCCGAGACTTATGCATGGAACTTAATCTTCAAGATATTCTATGTGCTGTCATCCTTCTACATCCTCGGTGTCATGCAATGGATCTTTCCTCGGTCGCGCGAGCGTGAGATTTCATGGAAGATCGGTGCCTTTATACTCGGCGGATCCTTTGCCTTGTCGCCCGTCGTCATGATGATTTTCGAGGACCGATGGGGCTTCCTATCAGTATGTTCCTGATGTTGCGACTACCCCTTTAATAGCACCAAACTAACCATCGACAAGTGGATGTGGGTCTTTTCACAGATTCTCGAGTCCGTCTGCGTCCTTCCCCAGCTCGTCCTCCTCAGACAGACGACAGTACCGACCGTTATCGACTCCTTCTATCTCCTTACCCTCGGTTCCTACCGCGCCCTCTACTGCATCAACTGGTTCATTCGGGAATTCGAGGTCTCTGGTCGCAAGCCGAACAAGGTGTCCGTCATCTTCGGTATTATCCAGACTGCTCTCTACATCGACTTCGCCTGGGTATACTACACCCGCCAGCGTGTCAAGCTCCGCGGTGGCGGCGTTGTTGATGCCGATGATATGCGCCGCGGGTGGCTGCTCCGGCGCATCTTCGGCAAGCGCTTTGAGGCCGCCGAAGATGACGAAGAGAGCGGCCCTAGCCTTGGTGATGACAACAATGGTCGACGCGGTGGACGACCCAAGTGGGGAGCCCGGGGCATCTCAGTCAGCGCCGACGACGGTGTCTTGGAGACCGAACGTCAGCACCGCGATGAGGACGAGCTAGGCGGCCCTGTCGACCCAGATGCGAAGATGCAGGATCCGGATGAGCTGGCCAAGGCGCTGGACGACGATGACGAAGAGACGCCTCTTCGACCAGACCACGGTGACAATGGCGCGCCTAGCGAGCTGCGCGGTGGCGAGGGCTGGCGCGACTAGACTCCTCAAGACGAACAACTTTCTTCATTCGGGATACTTCAGGGGTTAGGGAGCTACACGGGGATTAGGTATCGGGGGTTCATATGTCGTTTTTCTCTATCTTGTTTGAGATGTTTTCATGTTGGAATTTCTTTCCTTGGTAGGAGGAGCTATCAACTCGGCGCACCGAGCTTGCTACCTAGAGAAAGAGACGGAAACGGACAAGGAGGCAATTGCCAACACGCTCCGAATGTCGGGGGCTTCTGGGGGCTTGGGGAGATTTCTAAGGGGTCATTGGCTTTTCAAGTCTGAATTTGTACGCGTGGCATACCTAAGCTTTTCAAGGCGAATTCAAAAACGAGATGACAACCGAGGCCCTAGCACGTGCAGTCACGTTGTTATAAGTCACATTGGCAAGATGGATCAAGAAGGGTGGTACGAGGGTGTATTGTATCCCACGAGTCCCAGCCCGTGGCTCAGGGTTGTCGAGTCGCTTGGAAGCGAATCAGGGGACTTTTCCTTCGCATTGTGAAGCACGCGTTGCCCCTATCCAGGACCATCATTCGCTCTATCCAAACCCAGGTGTTGAATCCGATACAGCTGAGCACCCCACCAGCAGCGTCCCAAGTAAAGCCGTGATGAACTCCTATAAGTAGAACAAAAAAGAATAAACGCAGTATATATCCAAAAGCCGCATAGCGAAACAGAACAGTGTGGTATCATGAATGAATGGTGCCCTTTTCAACGGACGAAGCGCTTCTCGAACTCCCTGAAGAGCTTGGGGCTGATCTCGTCGCTGCTCATGCCCTCAATCTCGATCAGGACACCCTTCTTCGCGTAGTGGTTGAGGACAGGCTCGCTCGTCTCCTTAAACTTCTGGAAGCGAGCCCGGTAGACCTCCTCCGAGTCATCCGGGCGCTGGATGAGGCGTTCACCAGTGACGTCGTCGATGCCTTGGACACGGGGGGCATTAAAGGTGGTGTTGTAGACGCGGCCTGAGGGCTCGTGGACCCAGCGGCCGGCAATGCGCTCCATGATAACAGAGAGGGGAGTCTTGAGGGAGACGACAAGGTTGATGGGGACGAGTCTGTCGAGAGGACCGGCCTGGGCAGCAGTTCGGGGGAAGCCGTCGAGGATGAAGGAAGCGGAAGGGTCGTTGGAGGCTTGGGGAGCAGCATGCTCATCTAGGAGAGAGGGAGAGGTGATGAAGGAGTCCATGGATAGGCCACTGCCATAGGAAGAATGATGCTCGACGCTGGTGGCCTCGGAGGAGAGTGTCATGACATTAGGGGGGCCCTGGCGAGAAAGCCAGCCCCGGGTCTGAAGTTCGTTGGAGATAAGTCGAAGAATCAGATCGTCCGCGACAAGACCACCGGTCTTCATCGTGTTCTCGACTTTGATGCCTGTGGTGAATGCGATTAGTAATGGTTCCAATTGGTTCGAGAGTAGAGACAAGAGACGCACCGAGAGGAGTCCTGTTCTTGACATTGTGGCGTAGGAGATCGCCGGTGCTGATGGAATTGAGTTGAGGGAAACGATGGAGCAAACGCTCGCTCTGGGTTCCTTTGCCCACGCCAGGTGCGCCGAAGAGAATAACTCTCGCGGCCTTGTTCAGTCTCATTCTAGGCATCCAAAGAAGATCGAGGCCAGTCGTCGTCTCGAGGGGTAGAATCGGGACGATATAGGGGATATTTGTTCGTTTAAGCGACTGGATAGAGAGGTGTAATTGGCAAGTATCGAAAAATGGCACGAGTTGACCCTTTCGCAAAGACGTTGGCGCTGGCGCTTGGCTGTTGAGACACTTGAGATTGATTTGTGGGACTCGATTTAGAGGCGACGGCGGGGGAAGTCCTGTCGAGGAGGCAGGGATGCGAAGGTCGCAGGGATTTAGTGATAATAATAAAGCAACAAGAAGGAAGAGACACTAATATCAATCGCAGAAAACAGAAGCACACATGCGACCAAGAAGAACGTTGAAAGAGATGGGATTCCAATTTTAGGTAGAAGCCAGGCGGAAATGGGTGTTATCGAGGGGATGGAGAGAGACGGGAAGTTTACAGAGGGGCGGTGGATGGTGTTGAGGTTAAAGGCCTGGCGGTACTTGCGCCGCCAGTCGCCGATGGCTGAATGCACGTTGGGGGAAGGATGGTGTGGGCTTGTGGGTGGGTGACCGGGGGGGGGGGGGGGGGG
>JABFFI010000817.1:0-24918 GCA_013623725.1 Fusarium robinianum | reverse complement strand
ATTTCACTAAAATTAGTTTCTATATTTATTAATTATAAGGACCTTTTATGATATTTAGTATTGCAAAAAAAGTAGGTTATTATAAAATATCAGGGAGCAATTAATATTCGTACTTTTGGTGTTGTCAGATTTTTAACATGTCATCAAACAACAATCGCGCCGCCAGCGAAATAGAAAGCCTCCCCGCCCGCGTCATCCCTCTCCTCAAAGCGTTTGGGACTCATGAGCTCATCTTGATCGAGTGGGAGATCTCCCTCTTCAATCGGCTCGGCTATCCCCTGGCGCCTCTTGGAGTAGGTGGCCTTCACTAGAGCACGACGATGGTGTATCTCACTGACCTTGACAGGATTTGTTCTTCTTGCTCCCAGATGACCAGTTGGACACTGCCGTCAGTCTCGCAGCCGATCTCGGCTTCCATCCTACCGACTCTATGCGCGCCAAGTACACCTCAGAATCCAGTGGCTGCGCTATTCGATACATCATCGACCACCGCAAGGAACGAGCCTTTATGAACATGTCCCCAGAGCAGCGCTTTGTTCTCTTACCGCTCTCTTGGACGGGAATACCCCGCGACGAGATTGTCAGAGTCCCCGACACAAACCTCCCATGCTGTATCTACACTGTTCCCTTCCACACGGCCTGTGCATCGCTGGTTCGAATTGCGTGCCGTGAGAGCCGCGGAAGCCTGCTAAGGTCAAACGTGCTTGGCGGACTTTGTGGGCTCATTACCTACCGATTTTTCGATATGAGCTATGAGGGGGATTATATGGAGATTCTGACGGATGATGTGCCACGATCGGAGAAGGAAATTATGGAAATGAAGAATGCTGTGGCACAGATCAAGAATTGGGAGTTAAGGCATGATGACGCCTGGATAAAGGATGTGTTAGTGCAGATAGTTAAGGGCAAGGCACACTGCGATGACCTCCCTTTTGCTCAAGATATTTCTAATAGCCTAGGGTAGGCTTACTTTACAGCGTGGTTTCCCCTGCTTTACCAAGCCCACATATTCGGCCATAGCAAGTTGGCTTTCACGTAGTCAATAGTAGCTGGCCATGCGTCACATCCATCCAAGGCGTGGAAGAATTAGCAAATTCCTAGAATTCTGCAAGCACTGTATCAATCGCCTACATTTCTCAGGCCTCAGGCTTCCTTCCATAAACCGAGCAACTATTGATACATTAGCACATGAAGATCGAGGCCAAAGGTGAGGCGAATACATTGGCGAGTATGCATGAACCTTCGGGTCGTTCAAGTTCTTCCTGACATCAGCCAGAAAAACATGAACCTCTTCCTTTGACCAGTTAAAGACCCTTGTGAACGGCGCCAAAGTGGCCGCCTCAAGAAAACGGGCCGTGTTCTCATTATTCCACGTCCCAAGCTCTTTGTATTTCTTGTCCTTGGGCCAGCGGTTTGTCGGCCACTTGAAACCCGTTTCGACGACATCGGTGAATCCGACCTCAGCCATGATCTCCTTGAGTTTGTCGGTTTGTTCGTAAGGCCGGCCTAATTTGGCTGCTGCTTCACGTAGAAGATCGCACCATTTCCAAAGGGCATGGTCTTCGGTAAGAGTCCCATCGTCGGACTTCAAGAAACCATCAACCTCCAGCAGCTCAACATAGCCGCCCGGGGCGAGATTCCTAATCGAGTTAGGGCAGGCACATTGGGATACGGGGTCTGAAATGGATCTTACTCGAAGATTTTGCGTAGATACTTAGTCCAGTTCTGAACGCTAAAGTTCATCAATCTGCTATGAATATAGTCAAACGGCTCGGAATAATCCCACTCCTCATCTATATCATCAATGAGGAACCGGACATTTGGGGGAACACTAAGTAGCTGTTAGTTACCGTGGCGACCACAATCGAACACCGTGTTTACAAGCTCGGCTGAATGGGAGATAGATCTACGCCGATAACCTAGGATTTATAGTGTCAGTTAGAAGTCTTAGGCTCTGCGATTACTCTATTCACCTCAGCCTCGGGGTGCTCGTCTCCAAAGTCAATTGCCCAAATGCCTGTGCCAGTGCCCACGTCGAGAACCCGTTTGACCTTGGAATCAGGGAGATTTGGGGGCGAAAGGCCGAGCTTGTTGCCGAGAGTTAAGAGGCATAAGTAGTGCTCTAGGTCTAAACGGGTTGAGCATAAAAGGTGCAATAGCGGGCGAGATGTGTTACTATACCTAGCCTCTCGTTCTCTTGATCGTCGTTCGGCAAGTTGTATTCTGCAGTTTTCAGGCATTAGTGTAAGCTCTCTACTGTGCCAGGAGCCATCGGCAACCGACTTCCATCCTTGTATCGATGATACGTCCTCCCATTTTCGTGTCGGTAGTTGAGAATAGAGCTTCTCATGCTTGTGGTTGACGATGAATTGTCCTATCATCATGGCCTGCATCAGTAACCTTGTCTCTTTAAGCAAAGACGTTGAGCAAGAGGCACTCATACATCCCCAAGTGTGGAGTCCACATCATCAGTAACCTAGACGCAAGGTTAGCTCGATCATTTTCAGGTTGTGTGATTGGTAGAGGGTATTGAACCTCATCGTCTGGAACTACGACAAGATCCCCATCTGCCGTTGCCATCTCGCCGAGCTCAGATTGTCTTTAATAACGTGTGTTGGGGTTCCTTTGTCGTTGACCGGGTTTGTGGGGTCAGCAGAGCATTCGGGTCAAGATCTTCTTCATCCGAAGATAGCGACGCACACAGCTTTTAATGCCCAAGCCCCCTTGTTGTCCCTCTTGAGCGGGGACCAATCACGTCTGAGCTGGGTTGCGTTGTTGTCTCTCATCTCACCGGGTGTTCTGCAGGTGTTGGACCAACAAACACACAAGGATCGGATGTTTTCCATGCAACCCCTCCCAGCTCCCAGCCCAACTCGGCTAGTCACGCCAAAGAAAGAGGGCATCACCATGGAGCCTGCTGAATTTACCGACGGGCTTGCGAACCTTTTTAACATCTGACTAGATGCTCTGGAGGAGCCAGAGCCTTACCTGTCCTTCGAGACCAGCATGAACGTGATAGAGTAGCTGCGCAACCACTAGTCATCCGAGTTGATCAGACTTTTGATGAGTTTTGGCTCCTTGTGTATACGCCGCCTCAGGCGCTTTCTGGGCTTCCGCCTTTTCCGACGCCTATATGCATGCCTCCCCCCAAATCCGAGCCCATGTGTCCAGCTCGCAGGTGGTGGCTGGTGCCAAGGCCGAGTTCTTCCAGGGACCCCTGGCCGCCTAGATCAAGAGAAATAACCGATTATACGTCTCGCAATACACTGATGGGCGATGCTGTCCTGGAATATCGTAGGTTTAGGACGAGGGTTACTTCTTTTCCCACATTTCAAAAGCTGATGATTAGCTTTTGCTTCGAAGTGAAGTTGCCCTCCCGCGCCGAGACAAAAGAAGAGACGTTGAGGTGAGCTAAATCCTGCCAGTCGGTTGAACTATCCTTTTCTGGACTAACCTGCAGCGGATAGGGACTGGGGCAACGAATGACCTTGAGCAATCATACCGAGGATATGGGGATAACTACTACGAATGGGTACCCAGTCATCACGTTTTCGTGGGGGTGGGATTGCCAGCTGTGAATGGGACGGAGGACGCACGCTTCGCTTGAAAGCCGATTGAAAGGGGCGATTTTATGCCTCAAAGGTAGTCAAACTCAAGGATAATTGACTATAGAATCGTTTCAGACAGAACTTCCTCCGGTGCGATATTCCGAGTATATTTTATTCACGTCTTCGAGCTCTTCGTGGCAACAAAACCATCGCGATGGTCTACGCGTCAGGGCCACGATAAGGCACCTATCAGCCAGCGTTTCACCCCCTGTCCCCTGTCGAATCAACGCTCCCATGGTTCCCGGCGCTAAATCGATGAAGGTTCCATTTGGACTCAGGGATGCCCAGGGACGAATGGTTGGCGCTACGGCAAATGCGCAGGAGGACACCCAGATTGTCGATCAAGATGAAAATATACTGGTTCAATGATAGCGCCCGTGATAGAAGGCGGATTTGGCTTATCTTAAGTCTAGAAGATTGATTGCATAGAATCTCTGAAAGCCTTGTGTATTTTAGAATAATTAGGTTAATTGCATGATGCGATAGTGGCAAAACAAACACATGAATTCACCGTATGGACTAGTTATGTGGATGACGAGACAAAATTCAGTACTTTGCATTGGAAAGAGACTAGATAACTGAAATATGAAACAGCTTTGCCCAGAGCTCACAGCTTGGCCCTCTCTTGCCCACCATCATCAGCAGCAGGTCCTCCGCCTTCCGAGTCATCGTATTTAATAGACATGAACTTGCCAGGATAGTACTTGGCAGCCCACATTTGCGCCAGCATCTTTTGGTCAATGTCCTTCAGATAGTAATTGAGAGGGACCCCGGAATTGCCCTCCGAGGCCTTTTTCAGATAGTCATCCAGAGCCGTCATCATCGAGTTGACATCAAGAATCTTATTCTTTCCGTCGTCGATGGTCGCCAAGGCGCTCAAAGAGGCCTCGATGGTCTTCCCCTGCATCTCAGAGGCCTGACCGCTAGTCCGCGAGGCTTCGGCCATTGACTGAACCGTAGCCTGTTCAGACGAGGTCGCATTCTGCATGGCAGCGACCGCTTCCATGTTGGACTTGGGGTCGAAGTTTGCAAACTTCTCAACGGCAATTGAAACCTCGTTTGCCACCATCGATGGGATCACGCCCATAGTCAATACTGTCACATGGGATTGGACATTCTGCTGACTGAGAAGGTTCTTGACGTCGCTGGCAAACTTGGCGTCGACGCCTACTTTGCCCTCAGCTCTCGCAAACCAGCCACCTGCATCCATGGTGCGCTGCATGGACATGGCGGCGGCCTCGAGGGACTCTGAAGCAGAGCTGTTTGTCGAATTGAGCACGTGGACCATCCCAACAAAGCTTGATCCGAAGGTGGTGCCCGAGATGATGGAGAACTTCTGCTTGTCTTCTTGACTCTCATTCATGGCACATTTCATCATGCTTGAGCCACTCGTTGGATCTAGCTTGTTTCCAGGAAAGAGATGATTCCAAACTTTGATGGCTTTGTCGATGTGCATCACAAACGGGGCCACGATTGATGCATTTTTGTGAGTGCAGCTGACTGACAGCACTAGAGTACCCTCGATGCTGTGGGAGCTCACTTGACGACTGACCTGGCGTGAAGCTGCGTTACCAATCTTCATTGACTGGCTCGCCCCGAAGACGCCGCTCACGGCTCCAGAGACGTACGAGGCGATTTGAGCGCTGTACGCAGCCGAGTTTTGCGAGTTTGAGTCGAAAGAGAAGTATTGAACGTCCATGTTCATAGTGTCGGCGGCAAGGGGCATCGTCTTGATCTCGCTGCGCAGATAGTCGACGGGACTTTCGATTTGCTTATGAACCGAATGGATGTCCTTGCGCAACTCCATGATCTGAGGTTCGGCAGCCATTTTTGCGACTGCATAGCCGCCCGCTGCTTTCTCAACCGCCACGTTCAGCCTCTCCAGCTCATCGTCTAGAGCCTTGGTCCCGACGCCAAGATTCTTGAGTTCAGTCTTGGTCATGGTAAGTCCTCTTTTGGACGAAATGAGAGAGTTGAGGGCATCATGGGCAGCATCAACCGGCGCTTGTAGCGCTGCAATAGCCTCGACGTTTTTGAGTGCAGCTTCGTTTACAACACTCATCAGAGTGAGACTGGGGTCGTAGGGTATGGACGTAGGCATGGTGTTGGACTGGGTGAGAAAGGAACGGAATAGAAGCTCTTCAGGGTTTCAAATGCAAGTATGGATAAGTTTGAAGAGGTGTGACTTGACTGGATGAGAGCTGCGAGCAGGAATCCGATTCCAGCAAGCACCTTTTGTAAAGAACTCGGAGATTCAATTCTTCTATACGATAAGATGAGACTTATCTTGCTCGCTTTGATGCCCATCCGTAACAGTGAAGCGCATCCTTTCAGCCAGCCACAGAAGAACAGTCACAGGCCTGGATTTCAAGCCTTCTCCGAGACTGGTCAATTGGAGTGTGATAAGCCATCTAGTGACCGCTGCAGCGGCTTGAATGACATGTCATTTTCAGCTCGGATGAAGAAGGATTTGTAGCTTCAGTAATTTACGGTATTCGGTTTCACTGCCGTCATGTGCTGAAAACTGTGTTCTTTGTGATGGTGAACAATAGCCTGGTTTGGAGATGCCATTAAGAACAACAAGAACAAAAAGGAATGTAGCAACAAATGCTCAAGCAGCGCCCAGCCGAAGCAAGCTTGTTGGAATGGAGATGAAATTAAATTACTACCAAAACCATCTATTATTGCCTCTTTCATGCTTGTCTGTGAAAGGCAAAGCGGATGCCGTCAACTAGGACAGTCACAATCCTAGGCTTCAAGCCTCCCCTAGGGCGGCCTAGGAAGCAATGGTCATTTAGACATAGGTCACATATTTAACCCCGTATGTGGTATGCTATCTTCAGCTCGAACGAAGAAGGAATGTTCTTCCATATCTCTATGTCCGTTGATCTTGCCAAGGTAAAGTTGTGGGGGTCAGTGAGTGGTGCAATGTTTAAAAATGAACTATTATCGGGCAACCTTAAACCTTTTCTCTGAACCCCCTGAGCGGGGTCTGCCAACTAGTCAAGCCTTCTCATGATGAGAGGAGGTTGGCCGACCGGGGTGGGGTTGGATCGACTGTGAGGAAGCAGATTCCAAAGTCCGACCCCTAGTTTCACTATTCCCTCATCTTCTCCGCTTCGGTCGAGTTTCCTTTCTCCTGAAAAATACAGTAACCAGTTGCGGGAATCAGCTCGTGACCTTGAGCGGAGTATGCCGATGGCTAGCTTAGCAATCCCATGATGGTTCGGGCCAAATGCAACACACGTCGATCGATGGGGAGCGTGCATGCACCCTATTTGTATATAAGACAGAGCATTCTCAGGAAAACCATCGTGATTGAAGCTACTGAAGAGGAACACTCTAACTTACTTTTTTGTCTTGCTTTGCCTTATCATCATGGTGAAGGGCACGAACTTGGATGCGGTCGTCAAAAAGCCGCCTCCTCTCAAGGCGCCCTTGGGTATTACCTATCTTGTGAAGGTGAACGAATACCACGGGACCCTTGACTACGGATTCTTGAAGCTTGAGCTAGATGCTCCGCCAAATCAACCCAACACTGTACACGAACTGGATCTTGCTCATGCCAACCATGACTTCCAAGGTTGTTTTCACGATTCCATCTCTACAAGGGTTTATTTCTCTAATGATTGTGATCGGCAGACGGCTTTGTCGTTCACGAGAATCAGGTTGAGATCACGCCCACGGCCCCATGCACATACACAGTTGCTGCAAATAAGAACCGGCCAACAACAAGGCTCCAGGCGGCACCCCCGCGGCTGGTGTTTTTCGTCCAGGCAGATTTGCGCAACAGTTGCAAATCACTTAAACAGAAGATTGCCATCGTGAGAGACGAAGAAACGGGTGATGTGTCTCTCCCAGAGGTCGCTTTGCCCTGCTGCATATCCTGTCTGTTGGCTCGTTGTGTTGACATATCAGTAGGAGTACAAGTACAAGCTGTTTGCATACGGCGATGCCACTCAGATCTCTGACCTGGATTACGTGTTTTCTGGAAGCGACAAGTCTATCACACCGGGAGGTCATGTGGCATCCAACACCTTCATCCCGCTCGACATCTTGCGCACTCGACTCTGTGGCAATTGGGATGAACGTCAACGAGCATATACGCGAGACTGGCTGACATATTGCAACCGTGCTATTCAACTCGAAACGGCAAAGCCTGTGAAGTCCCAACGCCATATATACTCACTCATACCGGAGACAGCTTTACCGAAAAATATCGACAAGCAACAGGTGCAAAGCTATGTAGCTTCTCACGATGGATCGCACCTGCTGGCTAGAAACAGTTCTGGGAAATTCTCTGCCAAGATGGGAGCCGATTTTCTCTATCACCTCCTGAAGCCGCCGGCTAATAAGGAATCGATTTCCGTGCGGAATCTGTCGCGGCACATTTTCAAGAGATGGTGCCGTAAGTTCAACTTGGCAAACTAAGTCATCCCCGCACTCATGCAGTCGCAGTTCTTGCTCACCTCGCTGCATCGATACAAAAAGAACCCTTCACTGTCAAGGCACGGTTCTGGAAGATCCCCCGAACACTCAATGGAACCGACGACATTGAGCTGATATACGAGATGATGCCAGATTGGTGGCATCAAGCCAAGATCCAGAGCACAAGCATGCTGAAAGATCCAAGGGTTTCTCCAATGTTGAAGAAGTATGTCGAAAGTTTCAAGTTCGATGAGACATCCAAGTTCAAACTATGGGAGGAATTCATGAAAGATGTGTTTGAAGCAGCCACGGCTTCGGCGAATTCCGCTCTCAAGGAACTGCCTTTCCAGATCCCTGTCCATATCGCATTGAGGCCTCGGCTCCAGCTGGCGTCAGAAAGCCTGGAGAGCCTGGTAGTGCTCGGTTCCCATCCCCAGGGATACTACCGGACATACGTCAAAAGTCAAGACATGGACAGAATGGTTAAATCGGGCTATTTGCAAACCCCTCGCCCATTCCCCAAACAGACGCTTCAGAATGCCAACCTCCCCAGCAACGATCAGAACCAACAGACCCATTCTCAACTGCCGCAAACATTGATCACCAAGACGACTATCCGAATCGCAGCCAATTGGCCTAGAATCAGAACTCAGAATGCTGTCATGGACAATGTCAGTGCCAACGAGGTCAGTTATTCGCGTCCACCCGCTGCGATCAAACAAGTCTAACCCGGCACAGATAGCCAAGGGCTTATGGGAGGAGAAAACATTGGGGCCGCGCCCAGCTGAGGTGAGTGTGCTGCTCTTGGAACACACCAAAACTAATTTGTCGCGCTCAGTGGCTTCATCGCTCCGCCTACTCATATGGCGGCAACGGCAAACCGGATACATCACAAGAACGGAGAAACCTTGTCTTTGGTACTTACGAGGCAAACACCGAGATGATCAGGTTAGTAGCGGGTAACCTTGTTGCTTTGCATGGCCCAAGTCGTTAAAGACTGTGCAGATATGAGGATTATTTGAAGCGAATGGTCAGCACGGTGCCAGAAAGACTGGGACTTGGCCCGTTTGCGGTGCGCCTTACTACCTCACCAGTCAAAGGCCAGCCAGACGATATTCAGAGTTATCCCTGGCTCATGCCTCATCTCAGCTACGAATGGTCTTTCGACCTCAACAACTGGTTGGGGCTGGATGTGTTGGTCAACGCGCAACCAAATCTTAGAGAAGTCAAGAGACGCGTGGATTTTGATCTTTTCACCCGGAAGTACCCTATGCGATACGAGGTAGAGGTCGATGAGAAATTCGACAAGATGATGCGACTGGAAGCTCCACCTGACGTACAGGTAGCGGTGGCTCTGTTTCTTCTTTCGCAATCTAATGCTTTTGCTGGTAATCAAGGGACCTACATAGCTAAACTTTGAGGCTAGAACGTCAGATCGAGGTTACCTAGTTTACAGAGGATTTGGATCGATCTGGATCATGGGTCACATTCTTTCAATGGCGGATAGGCAGTATCTACAGATTGCGCAATACTTGAAGTTCTTTTTCTGTCGCTTTTTAAAATAAGTGTTAATACTCATGCAAATTCAGAGAAAGCGTGTTAGAAACTCCTGCTTGTGAGGGCGTTGGCCCTCATGTACAACATGCCCCTACCTAGGTTACGGTGCTTTCAGGCCGTCATCGATGAGACATGGCTGCTCCCTTAGTGCAAGGTAGCAATAGTTCGTATTCGGGGCAGGCTGGGCCTGGCGATATCCTAAATTCATGAAATGTGATTGACTGGGTTGGCTTGTGATTTCCTAATTAAGGAGTTTCAGCTGGGAGCCGCCGCCGTTGTAGTTCGAGAGAAGGTGTGAGTGACATCTGCCAAAGCTCGGCATCACATTTTGCTTTGTCCTTTTGGAGTCAAGGGGGGTGAACAAAGGTTCTGGATTCGAAAAGGGAAACCTTGCGTTGCCCAGAGATTCCTGTCGGGTCTGGGCCAGGAGAAAAGGTGTATCAAAGTGAGAATAAGCTTCTCCCTCAACGCCATGAAAGCCACGACTACCCTGCATCGGATGTATTGATCACGTTCATGGATTACCTTGTAACTCTGGGCAAGCCCAACGTAGCTCAGCTAGCCACCTGAACATTCTCAGACGCCGACCTAGGACTTGTCACCTCCTGCCGAGTCTTAATTATGCGAGTGGGGTTGCTATATGTAAATTGCGCATTCCTCGTCTGTTGATTTTGAGCAGTCTTGTCTGAGTATCGCATTACATAAATACAAGACCTACATCATCATGTCCATGTCAGAATCGGTTGATGATCTGGCCAAGCTTGAACTCTCCCGCTTTGAAGGTGAGAATCCGACCACAACATTCATCGAATATCCAATTACCATACAATCAAAGGCCAATCCAATGAACGGGCAGTCAAAGGCCACGCTGAGCGCGTATGACAATCTGTTCTTCAGGTTGAACAAGTAAGTTACTGAAAGACAGGGAAGAACGTACTCTAACCATGCACAGGCTGTTTAAACCCACTAAGGACATTGGGTCTATCCTTACAACTTTCAACTACGGCCTCTATCTCTTAGCCTATCTCGATGCGAAAGCCCACAATGCGAAGTCCAAGGCGCTCTCCCTCGTCAGACCTGAGGCCGCAGTCAGCACCATCTTGGGGGGCGGGGAGGCAGAGTCCTCTCCCTTTGCCAGGCTGGGCTCGGTTGTCTATAATACACGCTTGACCCTGCGGCTCTTCGGGCTGCTCCCTATCTACGTGCGAGCAAGGAAGCTGATGAACGACTCCAAGGGCATGGATCATGTCCTTTACGTCGTTGCTGTGGTGCAGTGCTCTCTTTTTGCAACCTTCCAGTTCTTCGAGAATGTGGCATTCCTCACGGACAACGGGATTCTGTCGAAACGAGGCCTAGGAAGCTGGATTGGGGGTGCGGGCGGGCGCGTGGCGGCCATGTACAGGCTTGCCCATCGCGCTTGGTTCTTGGGCATCATGTGTGATTTTATCCGCCTGATGCGAGAAGCACAGATATTCTTCCGGAGAAACCACATCGAGAAGGACGCGATCACGGAGGAGGAAGCTGAAAAGGCGGCGCAGTGGTACTGCGATTGGATCCGCCCTCTGGCGTGGCTACCGATCGGGTGGCACCTGTCTGCTTGGACAGGAGACGGGATGCCGGGCTTCAACCTAGGAGTTCAGGGGATTGCAGGCGTTTTGGCGGATCTGAGAAGGACGGCCATGCTCTGGCACGCCACCAAGTATGCTTAAAGGGCATCTGCATTCTCATCGGCAGCAAAGCTAGCACAGTGGATTGAGCTTGGGTTGCTGCGTGGGCTCGCTGGCGATTCGAAACATGTGAAGGCTGTATGGGTGCCGCGCGTGCGTCTTGGGACAAATGGGTATCTCCTTTGCTCTTCCTCCGCTTGATTCTTGTTATTTATCAGAAGCTCATAAATACTTGGAATTATTACTAAAATGCCCCTACTACCTATTGGAGTAAATATTATTCTACTATCACTCGGTGCCACTTTCTCCTCTTAGCCAAGGATGAAAGTACGCCTCGAAGCTAGTAAGTCGGTCCTCGGGGAGCCAGGCGAGGACGCATCCCAGAAAGTCAAGAAACTTATCTCTGTCTTCTCCAGACAAGTTTGTTTCAAGGGAGTTAAGTTTCCTCTCGGGCGGGAGGGGAACGGGGCCGTGCCATTGGCCTACGAGGAAAAAAATATCTTTGTTAGCAGTCTAGACCAAACATCATAAGAACTGGAGGCGTCCCGTCGCTCACCCTCTGCATTCCAGTACTTGGTCGTCTTATCGCTCCTCCTGAGGAAAACATCCGGCGGTGGCCCAAGCAGTGCCGTCATGGCAGCCAGGTGATGAGCGTCATTGAGCTCTTCAGATTGATCGTAAACGCGAAAGATGCCTTCCTGCTGCAGGAGGTCCCAGGCCTATGGAGAGAGGTGAGCCGTGTTAAAAGAATGCGACAGGTGTTCTTACCAAAAGTCCCACACTCCAGAGATCCACGGCACATCCCCACGTCATGTCGAGAATGACCTCGGGAGCACGATACGGCACCGGTATTGCATTACTGCGGTGCACCTTGCCAATGCGTGCCTGCCCGAGGTCGCAGATTGTGAGGGCGCCGGCGCCTCCCAACATGTACTGCGAGACGTGAATGACGGTATCGTCAACGTATTTTCGTGCTGACGGCCGGTGGAGCTCGTTGTCCTCCACTGTGAGGAGAATCGAGTCGTCGGTTATCGCAATCAGGAAGTTATCCGAGTGAATGTCTTCATCTTGTTAGTTGGGCGGCATTGCAGAAGGCTCGGCTCGGCTGTTTACCAGTATGGATTACATTGGCGTCGTGCAGATAGTTCAAGCCCAGCAGCGATTGGTTGAGGGCGGTCGTGACAAGGGTCTGTTGGAAGACATTGTCTTTCTGCAACTCTTGCAGGGCTCTGAGGCTCATTCCAAGCGGCGGCATGACGAAGACGTCGTGCTCACCGTGGGGGCCACTTAGCTTGAATGTGTCTCGGAATTGCCGTACGTGCTGCCGACCGGGGTGATCCAAGCCGAGGCCAGACAGATATTGATAGACGTCCAATTCGTGATTGTGTTTAAGGGCATTGATGTGAACTTTCAATACCCAGAATTTGTCGTCTCGGGGGAGCAGTGGTCAGCGGGCGGCTTCCAGCGACGACATAGCGCTCACCTCAGATCCCGAGACAGCCACACGGTCGAGCTCGTACCATAGCCCAGCTTTGCCACTACCTGGTAGTTCCCTTGAATAACTTGGCCGATACGCATGGGATAGTAGTCCTGACGCCGGTAGTGGGGCAGCTTTTCCTCTTCCACCAGTTGAGATGAGTCGATCCTCTCGAAGCCGGTCGAGGGAAATTCGCGAGGCAGCCTCGAGGGTGGAGCGTTGGAATGGCTCAGGCGGAGCATGGCGGGCCGTGGTGAGATCAAGGGACAGGGAGAGAGACGCGAACGAAGAAGTCTTGTCCTGAACATGATCCGCAAGGAGACCCGATAGTAAACTGGTCTCAACTGAAGTCAAGCGCTTGGGCAGGAGAAGTTGATGGGAAGTTTTGGGGATGAGGAGTTGAACGCAGCACCTTGGGCCTCCACTAACGCGCTCCAGTGCGCACCAACCGCGAGCGTTCGAATTGCGTCTCAGACTGTGATCTCTGATGTGAGTATATCTTCCCCCGCGCTCCCCACTGCTTGCACGGAGCTAGCTTGCCGACTGTTGATAGTTTCCAAGCGTCAATGGCATTAAACTTGCGCATGCCCACGAATCATTCTGGCCATTAAGGCACGTCCCCGTCGTGGTGTAATAGCAACGCTAACAAGCGATCAATATCCAGCGGAACCAGAGCGCGCCAGTCCATCAGGTGCAGGCTCATACCAACGTCATCAGCGCCAAGTTCTACGCCGAAGAACACTCTTCTGGGGCGGACACAGCGGACCGCCATTAAATCTGGGTAAAATGGGCCACCAGGACCTTGAGGCCGCGAAGACAGAGTTCACTGACAAAATCTAAGTATCTTCGTAAGAGGGCCATGGGCTTGTTATTGTCTTCGGAGTATAGGCTCATATTATCAAGCCCATCAGACAGATAGTCAACCATGATGAAGTCGGGGTCACAGATCGTATAGTCAAGAGTTCAATCTAAAGCCGCAACACCTGGGACCCTAATTATGCCCACTTGAAGTTGCTATGGGCTATTCCGTGGTTAGATTCATCACCTCACCGATCTAGGCCTTGGGCGCCTGCTAGCTCGCTAGTATTAAGTAGCTCGACCGTTCGGCCTGGAAATATAAGTCTGACTAAAACGCATAGTATTGGATTTTTATAGTTGCAATTAAATACATAGGAACCGTTGAACAAAGTCACCACCGCTCAATTTGCCTTGAGAGGGTCATGAGGCTTGAGATCCTTGAAGGCGATCGCAGCAGCGTCTTGACTCTTAACTCTGAACCAGTCGGGGAGAACCCGTATCCAAGGAGAGACGCTGGCCAGCGCAGGCACTAAGCCATTGAAAGCCTGACCGCTATGGAGGATGTTCGTGATCTTATCAGCGAGATACGCAGGCGTCATGGTGGACATGCCCGGCACTGACTTAATCCCTGTGAACATGTCGGTTTGTACGTGGCTGGGGCAGATACACGAGACTCGCACCGCTGGAGCTTTATGTACATGCTTGACCTCGGTATGGAGTCCTTCATAGATGGAGATGGCAGCGGCTTTGCTGGCAGAGTAGTCAGTGCCTCCGGCGCTGGTTGCGTAGCCTGTCTGCGAGGCGACAATTAGGAGGTGGCCATGATTTCGAGCGACAAGGGCAGGGAGAAAAGCCTTGGCCGTCCAGAGAAGGCCTAGGGTGTTTACGCCGAAGGTGCTGAGTTTTCAGCTGTCAGTATCTGCTGCACCAACGATACTCGGGGGTGCACTTACAGCTCGATGTCTCGCTGAGAGGCTGCCAACACTGGTTTGCCTCGACAGATTCCGGCATTTGCAACAATGACGGTGGGGTCACCAACCTCCCTGCATCAGTTGGGTTAGTAAAAAAGTTTCAGAGAAGCGGCCCTGCTCAAGCATATGGCTAAGCAGGGGCAAAAACGGCGTGACGAACTTTGATATGGTGGCCGCCACCTGCTGCAATTGGACGTAGTTTGTCAGGTCACACTTGTAGTAGTGCACATTCGGCGCTGGAGTAAACGAGACATTAGTAGGGGATGGGCGGCGAAAGGGAATTTCCGTCGAATACGTACGAGCTTTGTAGCTCAAAGGAAGCACATCAAGCACGACAATCTGAGTGCCCCTTCTCGCCAGCTGCTGCACCGTCGCGCCACCGATTCCACCCGACCCTCCAGTGACTAGGATGATCTCGCGCTTCCAGTCAAACGAAGCCGTTTGGCCATGGTTGAGAGCACGCCTGCTCAGATATCGATTGAGAATATATGCCAGGCCAAGTCCAGAGAGCACAAGACCCCGTGTGATCCAGATTGGGTCGAGCTCTTTGTCTTGGCCAAGCAGGAGAGTTAAAGTGCTTCTAGTATTTGAAGCAAACGCTTCAATAAAGCTGGATTCCTCCAATACCATGTTGAGCTTTGGTCGGATCGATACTAGATTTGATGATGAAGAGGTTGTTGGGCAAAGAGGAACAAGGGTACCTATTCAAGCATAAGTCAAAGACTCGGCTATTAACAACACATCTTCACGAGTAGTTTCATTCCGTATTTGAGACTTGCTAACTCTGTAGGAGGCTTCCGGGCGGCTTCGTCTTGCAGCAGCGTCTCGCAGGCCTGGCAGCCATGTCAGAGAAATCCGACACGTTATGAAAATAGAGTCATGTACCGTGAAGACCAAATACGAGTGTTTTAATGCCCCAGGCCGGATTTGGTGGTGATTCGATAAGGGCTGAATCAGAAAAAGATGACAAAACCTATCAGGATATCCGCATATTCTCCAAGTTTGCATGCGCCAGCGGCCATCTTGCTCAGGAGCTTGACGTCACGGCAGGTTAGCCCCGACCATGCTCATACAAGGTTATACAAGTGTTTGATTGATAGGCGACCCGCGTGAGTGGTGCCATTTGCCAACCATTTTCTCCTTGTTGCATTGAAGCCTAATGGGAAGGCATTCGCGTGTTGTGCATAAAACCTATTCTACCACAATGAAATATGTAATACATAAGAGTAAAAAAATCAACGGGAAAGTCCATTAAGTGAGCACATGTTCTTCCCTTTGCAAAATAGCTTCTGAATACATAGAAGAGATATATGCCTATCCAAAGTGTGTTACACCCTGAAAACTAGCACTCGACACTGTTTCTCTTATTTAAGAGCAGTTCATCTCATTCCAACACCTACAAGCTACACCATATCAAGCCTATGCTGTTGATAGCCAAGCCTAACTGCACTACAACTATGATGTGAATTACACTGAAAAGTTAACAACTATAGAGTAAAATCGGTCATATCTAGGCCGGGCCGGTTCACTTCTGGCTGATGGCTCCCAACCAGGAGATGAGATGGTTGCCCAGCTGCTCTCCTGACCAAACCCTACTCAGTGATACGACCAAAACAGCAGATAAAAATGCCGGTGCTATCCACTTAGTCCATCGTCCACTGCGACCAATCTTCTGGTCCTCCATAGTCTCACCTCTGCGGAATCCAAGGCGATTCTTGACAGCATACTTGCCCTTGTTCCGCGTATCATATGGAGGATAGCTGAATGCCATGAGATTATCTAACCAAGTCGGCATTTCCACGACCGTTCTGAGGTGGGTGAACGCCATGAACCCGAATTTCCCATGGTAGTAGCCCATTCCTGAATCTCCAACTCCGCCAAAAGGCGCTCCAGGGACAGCGTAGTGCATGAGCACGTCGTTGACGGTAACGCCGCCAGAATTGGTGCTCTGCAGGACTGGGAAAGGTCAGCTGGTGGAAAAGGAGTTTACCTGCTATCCGCACGCTTACCTTCGTTGACCTCTTCGCGGTCAGTGCTGAAAAGATAGATGGCCAGGGGGTGAGGCAAGCTGTCGAGATGTGAGGTGAAGTTCAAATTGAGGAGCGTTGGGGTCTTTGGGGAGTGGCTTACGAGTTGATGCTGCCGATGGCTTCCTTGTAAGTCGCCCTGATGACCGGACAAATCGGACCAAACAGCTCTTCGCCGAGCAATGAATCTATTCACCATCAGCTCACCTGCGGCACTACTCATTATCGGGCAGCTCTTGGATCCTACCCTGCAGGGTGACTTCAGTTACAACTGTAGGGCTGAGCACGCTTTCCTGTGCTGTAGACTTGTGAACTTGGAAGGTCTTTCCATCTGTTCCCTCCAGTAAGGCCGAAAGTCTATCGAAATTGCGTCGATTGACAATCTTGCACATGTGCCCTTTCTTCTCCTTGGTGCCAGTTGCGAACTCGTTCGTCCAATGAATCAGTTTCCGGACAAATTCGTCGTGGACGCTAGGGTCGACAAAGACGTGATTGACCGACAGACAGATCTGTCCAGCATTGAGGAACTTGGCGTAGGCGATGCGCTTGGCTGCATAGTCGAGGTTTGCCTTGCTCGTCACGATGGCAGGTGCTTGGCCGCCGAGCTCGAGCACAGTTGGCACCAGGTGCTTTGCAGCGGCGGCGGCGACGAACTTGGCCACCTTAGTTGAGCCAGTAAAGAAGATTTGGTTGAATTTGAGCTCTAGCAGCTTTGTTGTTTCGCCTGGCCCTCCCGTAATGAGTCTAATGGCGGTACTGTCGAGGTAGCGGCCTACCAGGTCGGCCATCAGGTTCTGCGAAGCCTCGGCGAGCTCTGACGGCTTGATGACGACGCAGCAGCCCGCAGAGATAGCAGCGATGACGGGCTGGAGAGTGAGAAGGAAAGGAAAGTTCCAAGCACCAATAACCAAGATAGTGCCCAAAGGTTCTT
This sequence comes from Fusarium robinianum, assembly GCA_013623725.1. Lineage (NCBI taxonomy): Eukaryota > Fungi > Ascomycota > Sordariomycetes > Hypocreales > Nectriaceae > Fusarium > Fusarium robinianum. The sequence goes on along the minus strand of JABFFI010000817.1, from coordinate 7,454 downwards.
TTCGGATCCGAGCCTTACCCAGAGTTCCAAAGATTAGGCCGGCATCAGCGACCTGCTCGTCCGCCGCCCACTGTTCCAGATGCGAGATATGCTCCAAGATATCCGTCTTGAGTCCCACAAGATCAGAGCCAATGCTCTCCAGCTCGTGGCGGCCGAGATCTGCGGCCAGGGCGTCGATGATGGCCTGTTGGTTGTCCTCGAGCATCCACCAAAGCTGCTTGAGCTGCCATTTTCGCCACTTGAGAGATTTTGTTCTGCCGCTTGCGAATGTTTTCTTCAAAGCTTCATGGGCCTCAATTTGCTCCTCAGCGGTTGTATACGGGCGAGGCTGGTGCGAACCGCGTGAGTTGGCGGCTGAGGCCATGTTTGTTGTGGATGGATGGTAGAGAGTAGGCGTTTTGAGAGTTGCACCAAGTTCGCCGCAAGACTCGTTTGAACGGAACTGACCAATTCAATGGCGGAATGAATTAAGCATAAAGTGAGTTTCCTCCTTCGTTCAGTTTCCTCTTCTTGCTTTGTTAACTACATGACCTCGGCATTTTGGTCTCGAGAAATGACTATAGTAGACAGTGACTACTAGTCACGTCAGGTTTTTCTGACACTCCTCATGAACGACTTGTCAGAAATCTCCATGTCAACCGCATAACCACCATCATGTTGAACCGACCAGCCGGCTCGGGTGTCTGAATATTTTGATGATTAAATGGCAATAAGAAAAAGGATTGGGACAACTGCCATACCCCAGCTTCCACAGACCACTAGAAGGCACCAGACACCTACGAACCACCATATCTTCTCGCCATGGGACTCGCTTTAGACAATGCTCGCAATCTCAAGAACAATCCAGCCATAAATGGCACCGAGTCCAGCGCACAGGGGGTGGGAATAAAAGGTATGTTCCCTTCAAGTCTGAATGCAGCAACGGGAAACGTCCTAACTTCTCATCGTCATTCTAGGGCCCTATGTCCGTGAACTGATCCCGCCCAATGTTGGGACAGGGCCTCACCGAAAGGCTGTCCAAGTCAAAACCTTGGCCGTGTGGACATTGATTGCGCTTTTCGGTGTCGCAGTCTTCTATCAGCCGTTCATCGATGTTGGGCCCCAGAAAAGAGCCGCTGCTCTCGGCCTTGTCTTCCCCGGCGCTGGATATCTAGCGACCGGGGGCCTACTGGGCAGTTTCCTGCTGGTCGTTACGCTGGCTGCGATCCCGCCTGCGCTGTTTGCTGTAAGTGCCAAACAGGAGAGGGCCACGGTGGCTAGCCTCGTCGTAGCTAACTGCGGGTTGTTAGTGGTTTGGGGCTGGAGCAATTCTGTTTCCTTTGCTCGTCTGGATTCTGTCCATCATCGGCGCCCATGCGGTGACACGAGATACCGTATGGGAATCCGCTGGCATCTACGCTCCGGCTGCCCTCTTCTTAGGGTTTCTCTACGCCAACCGGTCTTCATCTGCAGAGCGGGCAACTGCCACAGAGCAACGAGAAACTCGAAATGCTTTTCTCCAGAATGAGCTCCGACAGATTGACGAAGCTGCCTCTGAAGCCATCATTGCCGAGGAGGACCGTGAGCTTGATCTCGATGCTTTGAGGAGGCTCCAGTTTCTGTTCGATCTGGCCTTCCAGGACTTGAATGACTGGTCCGGGTTCAATAAGATCGATCAGTTCCAGACCGCTGCGCTGCGATACCAGATCTATCAAATGATGTACTGCCTGGGCCTCTACCAGTCGACCTACGGCCCCAATGTCCATGGCTATGTCAAGGAGGCATTTGAGAGGGTCATTGAGAGATCCTTGACAGCGACTGTGCTTAACTTTTGGAAGTGGGAGAAACTGACCGGCAAGTTCTCGCTGGATTGCGACCCCGTCAAAAAGGACAACATTATGGTCACTGGCTTTCTCCTTCAGGGTGTCATGCTCTACACTTCCCTTACTGGTGATCTCAGATACATAAAGCTGGGAAGCCTTGTATTTCACATGCAGGACGGCCTGAGCTACAAATATAGCGTCCATGACCTACAGCAGACACTTATCAGGCAGTGGTCCGCCAGCCCATACTGCCTCATACCTTGCGAGCCGAACTGGATCTATGTTATGTGCAACCTCCAGGGCATGACAGGCGCCAAGATTTACGACCGCTTCTTCAAGACCAAGACCACCGACGTTCTGCTCCCCATCTTCGAGGAGTCCCTCAATACCAACTTCACCAACCCCAACGGCAGTGTGCTCCCCATCAGATCCGAGCTGACGGGCTTCACAGTCCCGGGACTCTGCGGAGCGATAGGCGACTTGGCGGCCGTGATGATGGGTTGTGGGCCGCTGAAGCACTTCTCTCGCCGTCTTTGGGCCATCGTGAGGCATGAGAATATCCAGTTCGACAGGAAATCCGGAGAACTGTCCATGACCGGACTGGTCGGGGCCGACAAGATCGACCAGGGGAATTATCGTCCTTCCGAGTGGGCCTCTCCAGTGCGCCTCAGGACACAGCAGAGGCGCGCAAATACTTGACCGATTATTTGTGCTAGATATACGCACATGTGAAGGAGACGGTTGAAACGCAGCTGGGGAGACGCCACACAGGTGGCTGGAGGGAGATGGTCGTGACCTTTCTCTTCAGCGTGCCAACCACTTGGACTAATATTGCTATGGTCAATACGTTCAAGGGGGTTGTACGGGATGCAGGCTTCGGCACCGAGGGACCTTCGCATGTAGCGCTTGTGGATCTCACTGAGGCCGAGGCCGCATCTGTAGCAACTCTCAAGACGAGTGCCATCAGTTTTGAAAAGGGCCAGGTCTTCTTGACCGTTGACGCCGGCGGCGGCACGACGGATCTAGCTCTAATGCGCATTACCTCGACCGACACCGCCTCTCCTCAAATGGCGCAAGTCGCAGGTGTAAGGGGCATTGGCATCGGGTCTACGCTTATCGATCGGGCTTTTATCCGCCTGGTTGCGCAGAGGCTGGCGGCGAACCCCGACGCCCTCGAGAGGCTCCCCGATGACTTGGCGATATCGATGGCGAGGAGCCACCATTTCAGGACTGTGAAACACAAGTTCGGAGAGAAGGTTTATATGCAGCAAACCTTCATGATACAGATGGAGGGAGTGGCTTTCGACTATCATCACCCGGGCTTGCGAGTCCAGAGGGGACGAATGCTGTTTACCAAGTGTGTCGTATGGAGGCCTTTTGATGGTTGAATTATTGCTAATCTAGAGCAGAGAAGAGATCCAGGGACTTTTCGATGTTCAGGTTGAAGGCGTCATGGGCCGGATAAGGGAGCAGCTCGATTGGATGAAGGAAAGGGGGATGAAAGATCAAGTAGTAAGACGCTGTCAAGGTCCCCAAATATCCTTCCCTACCAACTCTCACACCAGTACCAAAACAGGAGTATATGGTTCTTGCTGGAGGCTTGGGAAGCTCGGCATATGTGCGCGAGGCAATACAACATCGGCTTATCAAGTACCCACACCCGAATGCGAGTCGCACCATCGTTGTCCCGTGCCAGGAGCCCCAACTTTGCGTCGTCCGCGGCCTTCTCCTTGACCAGCAACAGAAGTTCGAGACTGGAAGCCTACCGGTGCTGGCGACACGGATCGCGCGTTCAAGCTACGGGGTGGTCGCCATGCAGCCGTATAACCCAACTATCCATTTCGGGGAGGATATCAAGACGGACAAATACGATCATAAGCTCAAATGGGCCACCAACCAGATAGAGTGGCTAATTCGAAAGGTATTAGCCACGCTACAAACCTATCCCGAGTGCTCTACTAACGATCTATCCTGTTAGGGCGATGTCGTTGATCCGAACTCTTCTGTGATCAAATCCTTCCAGATCAAGCTAGATCCTGGAAGCAGCACGAGGTGTTGGGACGCAGTGATCGTTGTGTCCAACAATGAGTCACATCTCCTCCCCAGAAGCATGAAGCAAGGTGCGTGACATTACCAATGCCCAGCCCGCACAGCTACTGACTACTACGGCAGCGGGCGCAGAGAGGATATGCGTAGTTAGAAGCAACCTCACAGGAGTCCAGCAGGACCAAATGGCCCTGAAGAAGAATAAACGATTCTGGCATCGAAAAGGGGTGCCCTTCTATCACCTACAGTTTGAAGTGCACGTTATCGTTGCTCCCGCGGACCTTCGTTTCGAGCTTTGGTTCAACGGCTATAGGTTCTCGGGCAACCACGAGCCGATTGCTGTGACTTGGGATTAAGCTACCTGGGCAGGGGTGAGAAGAGTGAGAGAGTAAATGTCATTTCAGTCCCATGTTCGATCTGGATGAGGTTCAACTATATTGAGAGTCGTCGTTTTTTGAAGCTTTTGTAACCCAAAGACCTAAATCTAAAATCTATAACAATGTACAAAATACACACGCTCATCCAGTTTATGAAGTTCAGAATTTCAGCATTCATGAGCAACATCTGAAGCTAACCAGTCGACTTGTTGAAAAGAAATTTCCAAAGGTCAAGAGATATTAATTTTAAGTCAGCTTCTTAGAATCTATGTATAAATACAATGGAATCGTCGAAATATCGAGACTAGACGAATTGGTTCCGCTTGGCTCATCGCCACTCTCCTCGATGTTGATCCCGTTCGAGTGGACTAGCCTCGCGACTAGGTAGAAGTTCGATGGTTTCGGGACGCGGTGTCTCTAGATCACCTATATACCAGATGGCAAAGATGAGCATGACGGCAGCCATAAGGATAGCATCGAAGATATAGAGGAAGATCTCATGAGAAATCAAATATCCGCCATTGCCCTGTAGATACTCTATAACGCGAAAGATACTTCGCACCAGGATGAGTATGCTGGTTAGGTAGAGAACCCAGAAATGCCGTTTCCAAGGCACAGCATTCGAATCCGCTGACTTACGTGGCAGCGACCTGGCACTGAACCTAACATGGCAGATGATGGTTGTAACCATGAAAAGACTAAAGATGACGATCTGTGCAAAGAGTCCAGCAATGATGATCTTCTCGCCCATCTCATATAGGTCGAGAGTGCCGCCTGCTTGAATGCCGCCGCCTCCAGCTTGCAGGGTAAAGGATACAACATCGCCCGAGACGAAGATTTTAGTTAACCAGCGAATGGGGATTATAGAGAGTTTTTCGGCATGTAGTGCTCGGATCAATCGGGCGAGGATCATGTATATCGAAGCCGCAAATAAGGCTGGCGCGACCAGAATGAGAATAGCCTGTATCACAAAACCGCCGATGGCCATTTCGTCGTAATGCGACCAAATTCGACCCGCATACCCAGCAGTCTGGACTTGACGCTCATGTTAGCAAGGCTGCCTCTTAAATCGCTGGCTACCAACAGCAAGAACTTACAGATACCTCCCACCGTGAAGGCCGTGAAGTAGAATGAACGATGGCGAAACATGCGCCAAGTGTGGACGGCCGTCAAAACCGCAAATACAGCAAGCGTAACACAGGCAGCGGCAAGCGAAGGCGTGTAGCGGTAAAGCTTGAAGTCAAAGGCCGGTTCAACTACCGGCTCAGCCATGGCGGGTTTTCGCAGGGGAAAGATATTGCAATGTTCAGGTAGAAAGGTGGCTGTTGAGCCTGAAGAGTTGATAGATGCGAGGAAAAGCGGCGGTGACTAGTCAAGGGCTGGCTTCGACGTCTTATTTCAGTAGCCCATGGCCCCATAGGTATTCCGACCGTCACTCGATAAGGTGCCATGAATCTGTCTACAGGCAGGGGATCTCGCTTCGACCAGACATTGCGTAGAAGGCCGGCCCTAAAAATAGCTTGTCAGAAATTTGCGGCCCGATCTCAGTCCTCCTATCCTTCCTGGCCGGGTGCTTGATGGGTACTCGAGCCTCTCTTGGGGATCATGGGCGTGCTTTGCTCCGGACGTGGCAAGCCATTCCAGCCAGATATTGTTGAATGATTCGGGTAAAGAAATTAAGAAGGGGCCGATTGCGTGTAAAAAGCGCTTAAGAGGTAACGAAAACTTCAAGTCGGCTTTTTTCCTCTACTTAGCCAGTATTCCTTGGAGTCAAAACATGCTGGCGTGTTTCCTATAAGTCGCCACCCCCCCTAACGGGTCACCCCCAGAAGCGGGTCATACTTTTCACGTTAATAATACCACCACCTATTATCTTTAAACCGCATTTTCTTATATAATAATGAAATTATTATAAAACCAACTTTAGATTTGAATTTAGTATGCCTGATTACCCCCAAAAAGCCTTCCAAATGGCATGGGAGGCCCGCTAAAAGGGGTCTTCTATCCAATCTTACTCTTAGCTCTTTGGAATCCCTTACTTAACCTTATAGGCTCATTTTTCTGGCTAATTAATATGAAAAGAAGCTTATATAACTTAATAGAAGCTATCTATCTCCTAGGAATGCCGCCTTTATAATTAGATTTTAATTTAGGATAAACTTAGCTACTTACCGTTGCATTAATAACTTAAGGACTTTGCTAGTAAGGTTATTATATATAATGGCTTTCTTAATAGGGTCGGTAGACATTAGGTTAAGGCTTTTTTAAGCTATAACCCGGATATTAAGACCCTTAGAGGTAAGAGACTTAATTTAGATCGCTATAATAAGGCTTTAATTAAATTAATTAAGGAGTTTTTTATATTATTAATAATCCCTATAATTAGGAAGATTAAGCCCTTGAACTAATATAATATAGACGAAGTGGGCATAATAAAGGGCCTTGGATATAATAGCCTAGTCCTTAGAAGCTTAAAGAAGAAGTTTGCCCTATTAAAGTAGCCTAGGTTGTATTCTTAGATTATAATTCTTGAGTATATCTTAGTAACCGGCCAGGCCCTAACCCCCCTAATTATCTTTAAAGGCCAGTTGGTTTAATAGTAATGGTTTCCTTATAATTTAAGCCTATTAGAGACCTGGAACTTTATTATTAGTCCTAAGGGCTAGACTTCTAATAAGATCGCGTTAAAATGGCTTTATAAGGTCTTTATCCTAGAGACAAAGCCCTCCTACCCCTCCAAGCTATAATTACTAGTTATTAATAGCCATGGCAATTATTATTATGGCCTAGATGCACGGTCATATGCTGACCACAATAAAGCACTAATCATATAAGGACTCACGGGCCTCCTACATAAAGCCACTATAAGCCAACTCAAAACTCATAATTAAGACTTATAACTTACTATAAGTAATGACTTACTTACTATAAGCCATATTAATATATAAACCATACTCTCTAAATACTTTCCTTTATATTCTACCTTAGCTATTAATATAACTTAATTATAATAAATACCTTTATCTATTTATTATTAAATATAACTCTTTACTTAAACCTTATATATTATTCTCTTTATTAATATAAACCCTAATACCTATTAATTTATCCCTTAGGAATTACCTATATATTATATATTAATAGCTCTTATTTAAAAATATATTATATATCTCTTAAGTAATATCCCCTATTATTAAAATAATATCTAGCCCTTAATAGAACTAAGCCA
>JABFFI010000816.1:12146-37885 GCA_013623725.1 Fusarium robinianum | reverse complement strand
CCCCTCTCTCTCTCTCTCACATTGAGCCCTACCCTTTCCCCGTTCTCCACGGGCCCTGATTTGCCTGACCTCTCACTGTATCTGCGTGCCTGTCAGACATTGTTTCTGGTTTATCCTGCCTCCTCCCGCTTCCCGCGTCTGCGCTCATACCCACGTCTCTTTTTCCCGTCACACAACCAGAAACTTCTTCCTCCAACTAACTCTCATCTTCACCACCCATCCCATCACCACCACCTCCTCCAACAACCAATAAACCAACCTTCTCGACTGCGACTTCACCTCGACTCCTCAATCGTCGCGGGCTGGCGATATTCCTCTCGTTAATACATCCCGCAGTCGATCTTCCTGGCGTGTGTACGATTACGAATTCTGGCGACCCTTTCCCCGGCAGAACCACCACTCCTACTCAGCCATCATCGCTCACCCCGACGGCCCTCACACCCCCCCTTTACCAAGCCACCACTTCCGACTTCGACGGTATTCCTCGACGTGTCTTTTTTGATACACTTGCGAAATCATTCTTGTCGATCGTAAATCTGCCTTGGCTGTAGAGTCCAGTGGTCAAGTCGCATTTCCTTGTCTTCGTTTGCTTGGGAAAGCCTCATGAAAGTCTCAACGCCGACGGTTGTCTTTCTCACTTGACATTTAAACAAACCATCTGGACGGCAGGCACCATCCCAACTCTTCCAACGGACAGGCAGCGCCTAATCTCGCTGCATAATTCATCTCTTCAGCGCTGAGCGCGCACAAGATCGCCCTTGTCAATTCGACTCGAGCGGTGTGCACATTTGGCGACAACATGTTTCCTTACCCCGTCCAAGACGATCAAGCCGTGAGGGCTCTCTCTGAAGAGGACCAACATGTGCTTATGGGACTTGCCCGTCGGTATGGCGTCTCGAGTCTTGTTTGCGCTCTGAGCAGCCTGGGAGCATCATCATGTGAGTGTTCGCCTAGTTTTCGCAGGAAAAACAACCAAGTCGAGAGAGGGAGAGAGAGAAGGCCAGTTGAAACTGACTTGGGACAGCCCGGGCTTCGACCTTTTCTGCCACCACCCTTCTCAGCAACACCAGTGCCCCGTCTTTGACGTGGAGTAGTTCAGAGGCTTCTCACGGCCGTTCAGATGCCGCCTCGATACGCACGCAATCCACCTGGCAAGAGAATGCCACCGATGTTCCCTCGATCCACGACGGCGATGTCGGCAAACTCCCCGACCGGACCTGGCTCGAATCCCCCGGCCTCATGCAATCGCCCATTCCCTCTTGCGACGTCACCTCTCACCCTTCACCCCGACACGTCGCCCCGACCTCAAAGAAGTATCAGTGCCCCATGTGCTTCCTCGACAACAACCCCGTGGGCTTTGGCCGAAAGAGCGACTTCAAGAAGCACCTCTACAACTTCCACGGCGCCGACGTTGTCTGGCTGTGCAAGACCAAGGGATGCCACCTCTCCTTCGCTACGGAGCGAGCGTACAGCACTCACGCAAAGGAGACTCACCGCATGGATGCGCTGCCCAACAGCTCTGCGAAAACGGAGCTGTGCCCGCAGGTTGTCTTTTCCTGCGGTTTCGCCAACTGCAAGGATCGCATCTTTGAGGCTGGCAACAACGACCAGGCGTCTGCTAGTCGCGACAAGTACTTTGAGCATATCGCCAAGCACTTTGAGGATGGGTTTGACGTTAACAACTGGGAGTACAAGGTGCAACTGCACAACCTGATGCGCCAATCAAAGGTCAAGTCTATCTGGAAGACGTGCATTTGGCCCAAGGAGAAGAGGCAACAACTCACCTGGCGGGCACGCTCATCAGGCGACCTCAAGCGCATGCTCGAGTCGCGCCATCTGGGCGAGGACATCTCGACCCTCGTTCGCCTCGCCTTTATTCTCGGAACCTCGCCCTTTACAAATCCCAACACGCCACCTCCGAGCGAGATCGACCTGCAGTTCTCTTTGCCCATTCGGTCAGAGTGCTTGATGGACACCGTGGGCCACGCAGATGGCGTGCAGCCGAAAGCTGACAGCTCGAGCCCACCAGTTCCGGCCGTGCAGAAGCAGCTGCCGCAGACACCGCAACCAAACGCCATCCCACACCGACGGATCAAGCAGGAGACTCGTCCTACGACACCTATCGACGCTATCCCCGAGCCTATGATCCGTGACGATATGGCGGCTGGTCCTCATCCCGGTACACCGTTCCCGATCCCCAACGAGACGGTATGGCCCGTGGACGCGCCCAAGTTTGCTCCTGACCAGATGAACACGTTTGCCGACGCTTCCATGACCTACATCCTCCCCGGCCAGGAACTCCCCCCTCAACAGTGGCCAGACATGAACGCCATGCAACAATTCCCTCAACAAGACGAAATCATGGGCAACGTCTACATGACGCCCAACACCAGCCAACCCTCCTCCGTCCGACCCGCCACCCCGATCCCCTCAAAACGACCGGGCTCCTGGGGCAAGCGTCTCAGCCTCGAGAACCTCCGACCCAAGAAGAAGACGAGCGTGTACGGCAGCCCGGCCTCGGACTCGGACGCCGTCCCCCCCGTGCCATCCATGTACGGCGGCGACATGATCCCCACGCCCACGTCGATACCGGCTGGCTACGACATCCCCATGCGAATGGGGGGTCATCACCCACATCAAGGGTTCACTTCCAACCCGGCCGGCTTCATGCATCACGCGCACATGCAGCAGCTCGGATCGCCGACGTCTTTCTACCTCGATGACGGGGACATGAGACTATAGGGCGTAGGGGGGGGGCGTTTTTGAAGAGGGAGAGTAAGACGAAGAAGGAGAAAAGCAACACTTTCTTGATGATCATTGCGCGTTCTGCTTTTCTGCGCGGTTCTTTTTAGCTGTACTAATATCTTGTCGGCATTGGGGAGAGAAGGAGGACCAAAGAACCTGATGACGGGACGCCTATCCTCTTTTTTTCTGTCTGTCTGTCTGTCTATCTGTCTCTCTTTTTGATGAGACCTTTTCTCTTGCATTTTTTTTGTCTGTTATATATTCTTTTTCTTTTCTTTGTCTATTGTCTTGTGCTCTGTCGTTGGGTCAATCGCCCACGTTCAGATGAGACACACACACACACACACACACACTCATACACACATCCATCTCTTTTTACATACCTATCCTGCTCTTTCATGTATTTCCCCAAAGTCTGTTGTTTTTTTTATCGAGATACCACGGTGTTGAAGAAAGTCATGGGCGGGGTTTTTTGACCGGGCCTGGTCAAAGGGGCTTTTTTCCTCTATCATTTTGTTTTTTTATTCATAACCCTCTACGGAGTATCTCATCACTTATCCCCCCTCGTCCCCCCCCCTTTTTTCTTTGCCTACATATCCCCGTCACCGCTGTCAAGTTAGCTGCATTTTTCTGTCTTTGTCTTGTCTTTGTATTGCGTGCTATTGTTTTTAAAAGAAGGGGATTGTCTTGTTGGATTTTCTTGTTGATTTGTTGCTTCTGGTTTTTGTATGTGAAGGGAAGGGATATATACCGGGACGGGCAGATACCCTTTGTGTGCCAGTTGCGGGAAACGTGGGGGAGAGAAAGGGGATTTGGGGAGGGAGGGAGGGATGGGATATATATATATATATATTGCGTGTAGCTGCGTGCGAGGCACGTGGGAGGTATTAATGAAAGCACGTGGATAAGTTCAAGCAAGCGATTTGGTTCTTTGGAGATGACTTGTGTGAAGTGATGTTTGATGAGTTGTGTTCTGAGATTTGGAGAGGTACGTATGTGTCTTGTCCTTGGCTGCACAGCGTCGTGTATCACCACTTTCAGAACTTGGCATGGTTGGAGGCCAGCATTTCGACCACTAGCAATGGGGGATGTATGTGCTGTACAGCATGGTGGCTGATATGTAGCGAGACGATGTAAGCGATGATCCCAATCGAGGTGGTATGCTCAAAGACCTGTCCCTCGAACATCATTCATTCCTCCTGGCGCTCATCTATCCAGCCCTACGACATCCCGTCCAGATGGCCGAGGCACTGTGCATCGTGTCCGGCGTCATTGCCTTCGTTCAGGTAGCTGGCAAGCTCGTTATAAGTACACTCACGCTGAAAGGTCTCTGGAAGGATGCCCAGGACGTACCTATCAGCATCGGGCGATGCCTAGAGGAGCTGGAGAGGCTAACGCCGGTCTTTGACGAGATGGACAATGAGTTTGAGCAAACGCAGCACATTGTTCAGAGCAGTAACGTTGGGAGATGGAGCTTCGAATACAGCTGCCAGGCCATGAATGAGCTGGAGCGAATGGTGGAGGATTTGCGGCAACATATCGATTCGGCACGGAGGGGAAAGGGGACATTGGTGAGGGTTAAGGTGCACCTTGAGAAGAGCGTGATTGATGAGAACCAACGACGACTAGACAGGACGTTGCAGTGGTTGTCCCATTCACAGTTGACGTAGTTCATGTGAGTCTGATTGAGAGTATGACAGTCGGCAGTCTGGAACACTAACGAATCGCTTGTAGGGCCTTGGTGAGAGCTCAACCATTGATCATCATATCTGAGTTTCGAGAATTGAGAGAGAAGGAGAGAAAAGAAGAGGCATCTCGCGTCCTGGTGATGAACGATGCTGTTCAAGATTGGAGGAGATCTTCTCAGAAACAATGGCCAACGCTTGAGAAAACTCCCTGGCGTCGATTCCTGCCTGCATTGACATACCAGGTGACGGAAGCACTGGATGACAATCCCTCAGTTGTGCAGTATGGCAAGACGACACAAGGTAAGTCTGCCCGTGGTCCAGAACGCCCAATTGTGAACCTGATCATGCTGATTGCTATCTAGTTCATCAAGCTCGACTACAGCTGCCATCATTCTTGGCTGGATGGGCGTGGGACCTACTGGTTTAGAAAGCATGCTAAGGGTGGAAAATAAAACTCATGCCTTGGTGTGTGCGTCCAAAAGATAGCGATGTATTCGAGTTAGCATGGGAGGGAACCACTCGGAAGTTGCTTCTCGCACTGAGCACAAATGAAGCCTCTCTTTATGACGTCGACCCTTACGGTTCGACCCTGCTTGATGTAAGTCCATTCTCGCCTACCTAGATCATGGCTGAATAACGAACGTATTGGATTCAGTTCGCGGCTCGTATGGTCAAGATTGACCTCATGAAGATGTTGGTCAAAATGGGACTGAGGAGCGACGACTGGATGAAGACCAGATTTATTCCCTCTTTCCAGGTGTTCTTTGAATTTTGTCAGTTCTGGAGCGAAGAGGTAGGATTTGATGTTGAGGAGCTCGAAGACACGTTCTCAGAGACCGATCCCATGTTAACGTCGGCCATCGGTCGTATACTGTGGAGAGTTCCAGGAGCCTTTGACTTCTTCTTCAATTTATGCTCGGCCAATTTTCGTCGTGTCGCGCTTACATTCACATTTTCAACTATCGAATGGAGGCAGGTTGATCCAGACCTGCTCCGAGAGGTTGTGATACGGGATGGCGTATCGCCCGCGGCTTTTCGAGCGCAGACTAGGGGTTCAGACCGGGCATGTCTCTGTAGGTTCTTGTTCACATACTTGAGAGGAGCAAATCCAGACGCTCGAAACACGGAGAGCTGGCGGCCAATGGCTCGGTGGTTAATGGAGGGAGTCACTCTTGAAGAACTATCACAACTGTGCCGATGAGAGGAGGACGTCGCTATTCTGGATGGTGTGTGAGCTTCTTCGAAGCCGGTTCGTTTCCCTACCGCGAGTTTTGGCCAGGATGCGAACGTGGCTCGAGGATCTGGCATTTGCGGGCGTGAACTTGGAGAGATATGGGCAGAACGAGATTGAGACGAATACGGGTCGGGTTGCGAGAAGAGGTACGAAACCACAGCTCTGGACTCGGAGGAAGTGGCCACTTTTCTTGAGCTATGGACCACGCCCAGAGGACTGGAGCACTGAGTGGGATTCATGGGTTGAGAGGTTTGGCTGCGATTTGTGGAAGCTTGTTGATGTACAGGAGGAGGAGGGGGAGGAGCCGCTGACGGTCTGGGAAGAGGAGAGTGAGGATGAGTATGATTGGTGTATGTGGGCAGAGGGGACGGTTTTGGAGAACCTCCTTAACGTCCGTCGCTTGAAGAAAACGAGCAGACAGAGGCGGAGGGGACGTCGACCTATTTGTCCGTATTGGCATGAGAGATGTGCATGTGGAGGTTGGGAGGTTGTCAAGAACGAGGATGATGGGCTCGAATGAGGTTGCTAAAAACGAGGACGATGATGGGCCCAGATGAGGTGGATCAAATGAGAATTACCTAGTCACAGATATTGGGTAGGTAGTTTCGTCCGGACAAGATCCGAGATGCGGCCTGGTGGTCCGATGACGGATAGATCATGTTTGGTGAGAATCATGAAGAGGGTTGTGTTGTTTGCTATAATAATACAAACATGACATTGACATGGACAAGCAGGAAGTAACTGGTTCTATCAAGGTGATGCAAGCGGATAAGACAGACCGGTGTGATGGAATGTCTGAAAGAGGACGCACGTGTCAATCAGGTACGGCGGCGGCGGAAAGCACATAAAACTTCCCCGCTCGCGTCGGGTGTCAGTTTTGACTGTTTGCAACCGGGGGAAGGAGGGCGTTTCTGTCAAGCCACAGGGTCGTCGTTGAGCAGCAATGGAAGGGTCCAAGGGGGATTGAGAGATGATGTGACTCAGCGAACTAGGAAGGATTTCGGAGAGCTTGTTGAGGCTCAAACTGGAGCATCTAGACATACGGGTAGGTATTCGCGACCCATGTCCCCATTTCCTGTAAGACTCATCCGACTTTCTCTTTTTGCCAACAAGCAACCAAGCTATCTAGTACCAAGCAAGCTTCTCATGCGATCAAGAGGCGAGCTCGCTCTCCTTCCAGCCAATCCAGGTGTTCGTGCTAGTGGCGATATCGGCCATTCGCACCTCCCCTGATTGGACCGCCTCCTCCGATCCGCCCCCTCCTCGTGGCCCTTCTGGTCTGGTGTCTGTACCCTGGCCCGTGCGCCACTCGAATCTACTACGAATCGCCCACCGTTTCGCTGCGTGTGAGGAGTCACTCACGTTGTACCTACCCCACACCTTACGCCGAATCCACCCCGGCCACCGGCCATCCGACCGCTGTGATATTTTTTTTTTCCCTTTCCCTTGCCCGGGGCGTACGCCCTTCTAGTCTTGTCTGGGCGACGACTGACTTTTTGACTCTTTTTGTGACTAAATTTTTCTTTTACCCTTTTCTCTTTCCTTGCCTCCTTTGTGTGTTCAAGGTTCACCTTATATCCTTCGAGATCTCGTTGCAGCTTCTCAAAGTTGGGCACTCAATTGATTCATATCTCTTTTGATTTTTGAATCGTTCGACTTGAACCCTTCCTTCCCTTACCCCTCGAACCCACCCAGGTTCGCTGGTCGTGTCGCCTGCTCCTCCTCCTCCTACTCCTCCACCGCGATGCTCCGAACTCGCCAGGCCACGAGGGCCATCCGGGCTATTGCCCAGGCCCGCGCCTTCACCACCACAACCGCCGTCGCTACTGTCCAGCCTCCCAGGAAGATCACTACTGGAAAGCGAAGTCAAACTACATCTTCTGCTGCGACGTAAGTTGCCAATTCCCAATTCCTCATTCCTGACTCGCCCGCGGTGGCATTGATCTTGCCCCTCTTGCTTGCTCCAAATCGACAGAGGAGACAATTGGGCTGGGAATTACACAATTGTCATACGGCGCACTGAGGACCTCAATACTACAATCAGTCTTGCTAACGCTTTCTTGTAACAGCAGCCCAGCTCGCGATATTCCCAGCCCAGCCTTCAATGCCGAAAAGAACCAGAGCCATGTGCAGCCGCTCGTCAACCCGCGGAAAACTGAGATGGATGAGTCGTATGCACTCCTCTCCCTTCCACACTTCCCAATCCACCGATCAAACCCTGACCACGATGAGAATAGATTTATTGGCAAAACCGGTGGTGAAATCTTCCACGAGATGATGCTGAGGCAGGGAGTAAAACACGTTTGTATGTTTCTTGCCACCCAGCGCAAGCGCCGACACTGTACTGACATGAGTCCCCTCCAGTTGGATACCCCGGCGGCGCCATTCTCCCCGTCTTCGATGCTATTTACAAGTCAAATCATTTCGATTTTATCCTCTCCCGCCATGAGCAGGGTGCTGGCCACATGGCCGAGGGCTATGCTCGTGCCTCTGGCAAGGCCGGTGTTGTCCTCGTTACATCCGGCCCTGGTGCCACCAATGTGATTACCCCCATGCAGGATGCCCTGTCCGACGGTACCCCGATGGTTGTTTTCTGCGGCCAGGTTCCGACCACTGCCATTGGAAGCGATGCTTTCCAGGAGGCCGATATGATCGGCATCTCCCGGGCTTGCACCAAGTGGAACGTGATGGTCAAGAACGTCGCCGAGCTGCCCCGGCGCATTAACGAGGCTTTCCAGATTGCCACCAGTGGACGCCCGGGTCCTGTCCTCGTCGATTTGCCCAAGGATGTCACCGCTGGTGTCCTGCGAAGAGCTATCCCCACCGAGACCGCTCTGCCCTCTCTGCCCAGCGCCGCCTCTCGTGCCGCTATGGAACTCAGCCAGAAGCAGCTGAATGCTTCTCTCAAGCGTGTTGGTAACCTTGTCAACATTGCTAAGAAGCCTATCATCTATGCCGGCCAGGGTGTTATTCTTTCCGAAGGTGGTCCTGAGATGTTGAAGGAGCTTGCCGACAAGTGCTCTATCCCCGTCACAACCACCCTCCAGGGCCTGGGCGCCTATGACGAGCTTGAGGAGAAATCTTTGCATATGCTCGGAATGCACGGTGCTGCCTACGCCAACATGGCTATGCAGGAGGCCGATCTGATCATTGCTCTGGGTGCTCGATTCGATGACCGTGTCACCCTGAACGTCAGCAAGTTTGCCCCCGGCGCAAAGGCTGCCGCCGCTGAGGGTCGTGGTGGTATCGTCCACTTCGAAATTATGCCCAAGAACATCAACAAGGTTGTGCAGGCCGTTGAGGCCGTTGAGGGTGATGTGACTACGAACCTGAAGCATCTCCTGCCCCATCTGGAGACCCGAAGTATGGATGATCGCAAGGAGTGGTTCACAAAGATCAACGAGTGGAAGAAGAAGTGGCCTCTGTCGGACTATGAGCGTGCCGAGCGCTCTGGCCTTATCAAGCCCCAGACCCTCATTGAGGAGTTGAGCAACCTGACTGCCGACCGCAAGAACACGACGTACATCACGACTGGTGTTGGCCAGCACCAGATGTGGACTGCCCAGCACTTCCGATGGAGACACCCCCGATCTATGATCACCTCTGGTGGTCTTGGAACCATGGGCTTCGGCCTGCCCGCCGCTATTGGCGCCAAGGTGGCCCAGCCTGACGCTCTCGTTGTTGACATCGATGGTGATGCGTCCTTCAATATGACCCTTACCGAGCTCTCGACTGCTGCGCAATTTAATATCGGTGTCAAGGTCATCGTCCTAAATAACGAGGAGCAGGGTATGGTCACGCAATGGCAGAACCTCTTCTATGAGGATCGATATGCACACACACACCAGACCAACCCCGACTTCATTAAGCTCGCCGAGGCCATGCACATTCAATGCCGCCGAGTGTCGAAGCCCGATGATGTTGTTGACAGCCTGAAGTGGCTCATCAACACGGATGGCCCGGCTCTGCTCGAGGTCGTCACCGACAAGAAGGTGCCTGTCCTGCCCATGGTGCCTAGTGGCTTTGGTCTGCACGAGTTCCTTGTCTTTGATGGAGGTACGTTGTTCCCCATAGAAAAACCGGACTTTTGATGATGGATGCTGACTTGTTGTATAGCTAAGGACAAGGCGCGACGCGAGCTGATGAAACAACGCACCAGCGGCCTACACGGCTGAGCGGCCCCTCCTGTAGTCTACCCGAGAGGGCGTCGGACATTTGATACCAACTATTCCCACATGTTATTATTTTTCAACTACTTCTTTCCATCGAGGGGCAAGTTACGGAGTTTTTAGCTATTTTGCAGGAGGATCGAAGCGGACTTTTGGGTTACAAGGACGGACGCCAGAAAAACAGGGACAAAAAGTTGAAAACCGGAACACATCGGGGACACTCAAATTGGGGGGGACGTACGTTGGGGGGAACAGGGTTCCATCGATGTAGAGGGGGCCTTTGTCGTGGTCGTGCACAGCAGCGACATTTCCACGCCTAAAGAGACGGCGTCTGGGGATGTCGAGCGAGCGAAGAAAGACGGCACATTTGTCTGTTGTGTTGGGGATTCTTAGTAAGGCGGGTCGTAGATACCACAAAGAAGCTGTGCACGATCCCAATGCCGTTTAGCCGTTTTGTGATACATGCTGGGAGTCTTGACGTTGTTGGGATGGAGAAGGGTCGCGTTGTGAAGTTGTGTTGCGTGAGGGGGGGGGGAGATCAGTGAGGCAGTGTATGCTTGGTCTGCCTTGGAGACCCTGTGCCACCCGCAAGTCTAAATAGCAAGTCTATGTTCTTTCTAAACCCGGACACTTGCTCTCGACTTGAAGATCGCAGGAGCATCCCTACCTAGGTGCCTGCCCGGGCTGAAATCGAGAGAGGACTGACCTAATGAAGGGAATGTGGGGTGCGTCGTGGTAACTGCCGCGACGATGGCTTCACAGAACTTGGGCTTTTTCAACACCACCCAACCATGGCGTTCTTGGGTCGTAAAAGATCAACCAATCCACAATATGCCTGCCTTGGGAATGATTCTCTGGCTGGATGCCACGCCGTAGCCCACCTGCAGCCCAGTGTGGCTTAGAAGGCCTCAGGTGAGAGAGCATGTGTGCAGACACATATTATTACATGGGCTGAGCCCCAACGAGGCTGAGACGGACACCAGGGGAAAACCACACTCCCCCTCCCGCAACATCTACCACAACATCTACTGAACATGGGACATCGAGTCTAGAACAGCGAGATGGCAGATCCGCTGGCTATAGCGACAGCGACCGCACAATTCATCGAGCAGAGCATCAAGCTCGCCCAGCTCAGCAAGCGAGTCTACGACAAGGTTTATGACGCCCCCGGCGAGATCAGGACCTGGCGCTCTGAGCTTCTGGATCTCCAATCTCTCGTCGAGCGCATCCAAGGTTCGCCCGCACTAACGGCCGATGGCCAGATCGCCGCTATCGTCTCAAACTGCGCGGAGCTGAGCAGTGTGTTGTCGGAAATATTCGACCATCTCGACTTTGACCAGCATGATTCGATCGGCCGGAGAACCTGGAAGGCCATCGGCGGTCTGGCGAGAGAATCTGAGATCCACGACATCTTTGCTCAGATCGAGCGCCTGAAAAGCACTCTTTCCCTGCAAATGAACCTAGTTCTCGTGTAAGTGAAGTGAAGAAGACCCGAGGTATCAAGATAGATGATGAAATTACTCACCAGCATACAGCAATGAGAACAGCAAACACACCCAGCAGCTGGAGAAAGTTGGTGACAACGTTCAAGACATCAAAATCGCCATACAGCCTGGCTCAGATGAGGACCAATGCCACAGGGCATTGTTTTGCACCGATCCAGCCCAAGATCGTGATGCGATCATCACCGCCAACGGGGAGAGGACTCCTGGGACCTGCCAGTGGATCACATCAACCACCGAATACAGGGCCTGGAACGACGCTCGATCCGGCCTATTATGGATATATGGCCCCCCGGGAAAGGGGAAAACCTTCATATCCATCTTCCTCACCAGACACCTCCAAGAGGTTTCTTCCGATACTCCTAGCTCTTCCGTCATCTACTTCTTCTGCAACAATAAAGCACCGACCCGGAACACGGCCGTCAGCATCCTACGCGGGCTCATGCATCAAATGATCCAGCAGCACCCGCAACTAGTCTCTCAACTCCTGCCGCAGTGGAATGTACAGCGAGATGGCTTATTCAAAGATGCCTCGTTCGAGGCCCTCTGGACTATCTTTTGGTCCATGGTCCAGGAGCTCGACGGAAAACCCATATACTGTGTCCTCGACGCGCTTGATGAATGTAACGAGACCTCTCTTCAACCCTTTCTGTCTAAACTTGTGGCAAAGTTTCAAGACGACCAGGCGAAGGATCACGGCGTCAAGCTGATTGCCCTCAGCAGAAGGTATCCAATCTGTCTCCCTTCTGCGCTTTCGGTCTTCCCTCACATCGCGCTTAATTCAACCCATCAAGACGTCGAAACATACATATCGGAGCAGGTGTCCCGACTTGCGGGAAAGAAAGAAATCAAGAACTCCCAGCTACTTAGGCATATCGAGAATGTTTTTCGAGATCGTTCCGAAGGAACATTCCTCTGGGTCAGTTTTATGTCCAAGGACCTCGAGACCAAATCCCTTAGAGAGATGGAGACGTCTCTAGAGCAGCTTCCCCGGGGACTCGACGCTGTCTATGAGCGGATCCTTTTGCAGATCAGTCCCGGGGATAAACTTGGCGTAGCGGATCTACTTCTATGGGCTACTTTGGCGACGAGGCCCCTGAGCATTCCCGAACTCTGTGTTGCGCTCCAGATCGAGCCCACGAAGTTCTTGACACCTGAAGAAGTCTGCGAGAGCTATATCAAGTCTTGTGGGCACTTTCTTCATATTGACGACCGTCAAGAAGTTACCTTTGTACACCAGAGTGCAAAGGATTTCCTGCTGTCAGTGCAAGAGAGACCCAAACTCCAAAGCTACTTGGTGAATAAGGCCAAAGGCCACGCGAATATTTCAAACCGCCTGATCCATTATATCTCTGAGGATCGCTTGGATCATCCTGCGTCCAAATTTCATCGGGATCCAGACCATCCACTCAGAACATACGCACTAATGAATCTGGGTACTCACATGGCTCAGAGCGAAGAAGCCGCCCTCGAGGTGGTCCGCCGCAACCCAGGTTTTTTTGCCAAGAAATCCAAAGAACGAGACAGATGGCTTCATAAGTCAGACTACGAAGATAGAAGCCTCTGCGGAGAATCCGTCTTTGATGTGGCGTGCCACTTTGGGCTCTATCACGTTCTCGAGGACTTGCTTCTGAGAAAAGAGCCTCTGACCCGATTACGACTGTACGCTAGCCTTCACATATGGCCGCAGAGGTTCGCATTATCACCACTTCATCTGGCCTGCTGGCAAGGACACGAGCGCATCGTTCAGTTACTGGTACGAAACGGTGCTCAGCCTTGCCTTCCTTCAAGGCATGGTGTAAGAATGACACCACTTCACTTGGCTGTTGAGAGGGGCCATGGAGGAATCTTCCATTTCCTCAAAGAGACGAGGAATGGACGGATTATCATTCGAGACGAAGCCAAAAACAAGGTCCTTTCACTGCGTAGCCTTCTCCAGATAGCTGCCCAGTGCGGGGACGAAGCTATCTGCACCGAATTGATTGAGACATACCACTACGACGTTGGTGCACGCAACAACGACGGAAAGTGTGCCCTTGAGACTGCTATTAGATTTGGACATGCAAATCTTGCAAGGGCTCTTGTCCAGCGTTGTCATGCCAAAGTAGAACGGCCTCGCTTGCTTCTCTACTCTGCTTTGATCGCAATCGAAAGGGGAGCTTCGGGAACCGTGATAATGCCTCTTGTTGTCCACGACTTGCATATTGACATCAACCAAATTGACCCGGTCCAGGGTTCGGTCCTTCATGGATACCTAGGGCAGGGGCTTTTGAATTGGTATCCATCAGACAACGTCCTCCGCGCCTTAATATCAGCAGGTTTTGACACAAACTCGCGCAACAAGCTAGGGCAGACGATTCTTCACCTCTTGATCAGGATAATGATGCGTGGGGACTATGGCTCTCTCCCAGGCCTGTCAGGGGGCTATGCTCATACTCTGAAATCCAGTAACAATTTCGATATCAATGCGAGAGACTGTGCCGGGGAGACTGTATTACACTACCTGGCCCGGGAGCTCCGGGACAACGAAAGGGTCCAGGTAGACTCAATACCTTCTTTCATTCGTGCGATAGAGATATTTCTGGAATCTGGAGCTGATCCTAGGATCAAAAGCAACGAAGGAAAGACCGCGAATAACTGGTTGCAGATGGCGCTTGAAAAGCCGTCACTCTCTTCTTACAGAGAGATACTGGGTAGCTGTTTGAGACAGCTGGAAGAGGCGTCGAGGATTCTACAGCTTGCAGAAAGAGACCAGACATAGCACGACATTGATGAGTTATAGAGGAGTAATCGCGATTCTTTCAAGTAGTAGTATTCATTGCATCGTTAATTTCTCTACATACACAGTTCCCATCCCAACCCAGCACCTTGTCCCGAGGCCTTGGGCCCCAAGTCATGCCATTTCCCTCGCCGCCCGCTCGAGGAAGGCCACGGCGTCAGCCACGACCTCCGCCCTTGTGGCGGGCGTCATCTCCCCCAACGCCCTCGACACCTCGCCGTTAAGGGAGAGGAGCGAAGCGAGGAGGAGACGGCGGCACTGGGCGTGGTGCAGCGGGGCCCAGATGCCGTCGACGAGGGCCTGAGGCATGGCCAGGAGCCTGCCCATGGGGGAGAGCCCTTGACTATCCCTCAAGGAGGGAGTGATACGGGCCCCCCGTCTGCCCGCCGCCTCAATGAAGACATTGAGGCGGCGGCTGACCTCGGGACCGAACCTGGACAGGCAGTAGATGTTGTCGACCAGGCGGTGGAGGGGGGTCTCGCCGGCATCGTTGCCGGCGTTGACGTCTGCGCCCCGGGCGATGAGGGTACGGATCGCTCCGTTGGCCTCAATCCCCATCGGGAGGGAGCAGGCGAGCCCCAGGGCGGTGTCGCCGGCGCCGGTGCGGGCGTTGACATCGGCACCGCGGCGGAGGAGGTAGTCGAGGATGACTTTGCCCACCGGGGGGGACACGGTCACGTAGACCATGTCGTCCATGCCACGGAAGACGGCTCTCCGGCTGAAGAAGAAGGGGTTGCGCAAGAGGTCGTGGATGGGGTTCTGCCTCGTGGAGTGTTTGAGGCTTGGGGTGTTGAGGGTGGCGGGATCGCAGTTCTGGATGATGGTGATTATGACGATGTAGAGGTAGTACCACTCATTGTCGAAGCCGAGGACGTGGTTGAGCAATCTGGCGTATCCGTAGCGGGGGTTGAGGTTGCCTCCGAGCTCGCCGAGGGCGAGGACGAGGATGAGGTCCTCATTGTAGGTCCCGAAGTAGTGAGTGGTGGCTCTGATGATGAGGTTGGTCATGGGGGTGGCGGGCTCGTAGCAGGGGTTGGAATGAATGTTGGGACAAAGACAGCAGGGGGTCCAGGAGCGAGTCTCGGTGTCAGCGCCGTTGGTGATGAGCATGGTCATGATGGCGATGGCGGAGGCGACGTCTTCGACTTGAGTGGCCATTTCGAGGTTGGTTCCGAGAGTTCTGAGGTTCCAGTTTGTCGTGATCCGGGTGATTCCCCCCTGAGCTGGGGCGCCGCGGCGGAGAAGCATTCTGACCATCCGCTCAGCCAGGTATCCGTCGTCTGTGTGGAGAGAAATGGCTTTGTAGATAAGGGATCCGGAAGTGGGAGCAGCTTGAGAGACGTCTAAACCATGACGAAGAAGAATTGCCAGAGCTACGATGTTGCCGGTCTCGATAGCTCTGTCTGCGGGTGTGACACCACCACGGGTGACGGCGTTGACGTTGGCACCGAAGTAGACGACAGCTTGGATGGCGGGAAGGTCGGCCTTGATCGAGATAAGGTGAGTCAGGGGTGCAAGGGCGAGAGTTTCTTCTTCAGCATTGACGGAGCTTCCGAGTCGGTAGAGAGTTTCGACGACGTATTGGTTGCGGGCGAAGTGCATAGGACGCAGTTTTCCCATGACGAGGGAGTCAACATCAGCTCCATAAGAGACGAGAAGCTCGACGATGTGAGCGTGGCCGCAGCTCGCGGCATGGTGAAGAGGTGTCATTCCATGAGATCCCAGGGCTGTGCCATGACCAGACTTGAGGATGGGAATGTTGATAAGGCCATCAGGGTCTGGAGCATTCATGTTGAGGATTTTCTGGACGAGTGTGATGTGATCTTCGGCGATGGCCCACATGAGGACGAAGCCACGGGTCAAGAGGACCTTGTCGCGGTCGAGGTCGTCGCCCCATTCTCTGAGGGTTTGATACTTGCAGGGACCAAGCTTGCGGAGGACCTCGGCGCCGATGATCTCGTAGTGCTGGCGGTTGGTCTGGGATAGGTGGACGGCGTCGGCGAAGGGGAGGTAGGTAAGAATCTCGGAGATGATGAGACCGGGTAGAACAACTGGTTGAGGCATGGTGGTAGAGGCGGGTGTGGTGAAGAGTTTGTGTGTGGGAAAATGGTGTTTGTTTGTGGTGTTTGAACACAAAAGAGAGTGGTGTTTTGAACACGAAGGAGAGATTTTCTGGTGCTGTTTTGAACAGAAGATGGGTGGCAAGCTGGCGATGATTTCAAATGAGAAGATGAGCGCTTGAAGCAGTGGCTTATGAACAAGAGAGAATGTCTGTGTTGAAAAGATGGGATGTTGATAGAAGAGTTGAGAGATGGAGATGGAGGCGTGGTCAACAAGGTTGTGGTGAGCGCGGTTGGAGTGTTTCTCGCGGGAAGAAAAGAAATAAACACGGAGAGGCGGGGTGACTCAGGGAAAATAAGAAGAGGAAGGAAGGAGAGGAAGGGTTGCTGGGTGAGGGGGTGGGAGTTGGGAGATAGCTGGGCCTATGATTTGAGGCGATGTGAGGCGAGTTTTCAGAGATATGATTGGGGAATGGAAATCGTAGAGCGTTCAGTTGCTATGGGGAGTGTTATAGGGGGAAGTGTTGGGTTTAGGGGGGAGGTGTGGAAGTTGGTGGGAAATGGATGTGGTTGGAATTTGATTTTTGATTTAGGAGAGATGAATAGGATGTTTGGGATAATAGGATATAGATCACGGCGTGGTATAGCTTTGAGGGCATTCAAATACATCTTTGTAGAGTTGGAATTAGGCTGCTGGTGCCTATGTATCGGTGCTTTACAGTGGTTGTTTGGGGTCGACGTGCCAGGACTTGGAACTCGACGAGATAAGTTGATTGCAACAAGATACCTTTTCATTGAACATACGAATACCTTCTATTTGGTCTGTTCTTTAGAGCCGTGTTTGCGAACTATGACAATAATCAAGGGGTGCGTTTGTGTATCTCGTAGTGCATTCACGCCAGATTAGCTAGAGATTCCACAGCGATATCTGAAACGAATTGCATCATAGCTTTCAAAGACAATACAGAAGCAGCATCCATTTCCTCTTTGAATAAAAGTCAATCTTTATGGAATCACATTCTTGAAAATATATCCCAGCTTGCTATCAAAGGTATCAAACATCCCAACCCAATCCAACTCCATATCCACCACAAACACACACACAAACACAAGACTCTACTAAGCTGCAGCAGCTGTGGTAGCCTGCTGATTCTCCTTCTGCCAGATACACATGTAGCTCATCAGTGCCATCAACGACCACTGCAAGCCCAGCTCACCCGTCGCTCCGCTACCCCGGAACTGCAGTTCGCCAATCTTGCTCATGCTCTTGAGCATCTTCTGGTCCGCCCAGACAGCCACGATCTCCTTCCCGTCACTCGAGAATCCATCCCGTCGACCCTCAGCGTCCTCGTCACTTTCGTCACCGCTCGGCAGGTCCTCTGCCACGCTACCCAGCCGGAGGAGCTTCCACCCCGTTCTGCCCTGTCCCAGACTCCGAACCTCCTGACCCCTCGAACGACGCCACTCGAACCTCTCAACGTGACGCTCCTTTCCCTCGCCGATGGTCAGAGCGAACCAGTAGTACTCCTTACGACCGGCATGCCAGCGCAGCATCTGGCGGGACTCGTCCTCACGACCTGGTAGCTGGGGCAGCATGAGCTCGTTGTCGGTTCCCCACCTCCCCGAGGCGGCAACGGATACTAGCACGGGGTCTTCGATGGTTGGTCCGGCGTGGAGGGAGATGGGGCCGAAGAAGCCTACGGGACAGTAGACGCAGAACTCGGGGTCTTTGTCTGGCTCGTGGAGCTGGACGATGATTTTGGACCAGCTTTTGACGTAGAATAGGCGGAGGGAGTTGGGGACGCCTCGTTGGAGGAGGGCTTCTGAGATTGGGGATGGGAGTCTGGGGGTGGAGTTTGAGTGACCCATTGTGAAGGTTTGTGATGTTGTGTGTGATAGTAGTTGAGGATAGTAGTTGAGAAGAGTTGTATGAGTAATAGTAGGAAGACGTAGATGAAAGTAGTAGTAGTTGTTTGAATCTTGAATGTCTTGTCTGGAACTTGAACGTCTGGAACTTGAGATGTCGTCACTACTATATAGATTTCTTGGCTAGTCCAGAGGTGGCTTAACGGCGAGATATCCCCCCGATTGTATCGACTCAAGCACGTGGAGAGAGCGCGGCGTTTGTCCATTTCGGGATATCATGCTGTCGATCACTCTGAATCGTGCCACCAGACGGCGGGGAGAACTGCCACAAGTTGCTGACACCGCCATGCTTGGCGTTTCCATCAGCCACACTCAGCCCTGGCAGCTCGGGGCTACCCGGGAGTTGGCAGAATTGCAATATTAGGGCGTTTTTTAATGGTCTAGAGGGGACATTGAGGATTGAGAAAGTCATGTTATGTTTGTTATAGTTGCCGAATTTCCGGGCTGTGGCGTGGGCTTGTATACGTCTGACTTTAGAAGATTCGTTGACTGGATTAGCATCTTCAGTATCATGGAGATTTGTGGTTTTGTTGACGTCTTAAGAGACACATATGAAATGTGGCTGAGCGATCACGCCCTTTTGCATCTATTCCTCGTCTTGCAATTCGTCCTCCCAGGACTCTGGCCCTTTGCTCCTCCCCAGAGCATCGACCTGCTCTTGGATCTGTGATGTATTGTATACTGTGGTTACGGATATGCGAATTTTCATCTTCGTGCTTGAATTCCGCCTAACAGTTTAAGTGCCAATACGTATCCCGACTTCACCAAGAAACAGTCTTGGATCCCGGAAGTTTCCAATACCTTCTTTGACGTGATGACCGACCGGTTCTTAAAATAACGCTCTCCATGTTCTTTTGTTGCTAATGCTGCCATTACATACTCTCTAGCCTAAGATATCATAGGTTCACGAATTGGCAAAAATGGCAAAAAAAGATTACTTGCTTATAAGGAATAGCCCGACGTGGGGGTCGAACCCACAGCCTTGAGATAGCGTGAAGCTAAGAGTCTCACGCTCTACCGATTGAGCTAGCCGGGCTCAATCACTGGTGCTTGTTGTTGGAAGCAGATGCTCGAGTTACGCTAGATAAAGACTGATGGACAGAATTGTGGTTTTGGCTCTCATCTAGAAACAAACGCACTCTTCAAACACTCGAGAGCGATACGCAACACCAGACGCTACGCCAGGACCACAAAACCCAGCGCCGATGTCAGGAGTCCATCAAGAGCCATGAAGCATTCCACGGACGACGAGTTGCTGGCGGTGCTGGTGATCACACACGACCCAAGTCCACCACTCAGCCCACACTACGATGAGCCGCTCATCGACCTCAACGACCGTCTTGAACTTTTAGATGGAACTTCTCTACTCAGAGTCTTGATGGCTACCTTTTCTGAATTTGGATAGGGTATGGAAAAGCGAGATCTCGCAACTTGTATCAAACTCTTGAACACCTCGGTGTTTTCGATATCTTACGGTCTAGGGTTCAAAATATGTCTTTCTCGGGGCCCATGGGTGTCACGATACATTGATGGGTATCCATGGGCTTTCCCACCAAGATTAGGCCCATCGAAGCACTGTCTCTATGCCTACCTAGGCACATCCTTAGCGACCCATGGGTACCCAATTTGATACCCTGAATTCTTTCCTCTAGAACTATGAATATCGTTACTCGTTCCTCATGTAGTGAATGGCTGCCATGTCAGCTAGAATGAAGCATATGTCTGTAAGGCCTTCTATGCAAATCAAAACGTTTTGATGGGTTCCGCGTTTAGAAATATCGGAAGGTATATGGCGAGATCGAGAAAGAGAAGAGGTAGGATAGTTCAAAAGATCAACAAGTTGGAGGCTTGAATCTTCAGACCAGTTTTCTTCAAGCTAGAGAGTGGAAGTGGTACAGCCTGATGTGCTTGTATTCTTTCCTATCATCTTCAAGTTCTTCTCAAGTTTCAATCGGTAGATTCAAGGCCAGGGCAGTACGATGGGTGTGATGGTGCCTACGGATGTATAGTGACTTCGATAGGTATGATTTTTGGAGGCAAAACATGCTCAGAGGCACCCATAGACGTATATTGGTGTTCATGAATGCCCCTGAAAGCAGTCATTCTGAGCCCTATTCAAGGTCCACCAAGCATGACGTCGACCGAAGAAGTAGTTTTGGGTTCTTGGGCCTGGCAAGAAGTAGGTTAGCATCCTGCTCAACACCACAAGAGACTTCAAGAGACGACGTCTCAGACACACACCCGCCGAGCAAACCCTTCTAGACTTTGGCTAGATTTGACGGCTTGGCGACTCTATCAGCAGCCGTCTTTTGATCAAGGGGAAGCTCGGTGGGAGGAATATTTGATCGACAATTTGACAGGCCTGGAGGCTTCCACTGGCTCCAGAGAGCAGTTTGAATGAGTGGTGGGTTCTTCGAGAGGAGGGAGCAAGAACGTCGTGGATTCGAATATGTAGGGGGTCGATTCGAGGATTAATTCTGTTGCAAATATAATCAGCTTAGCTCTCATGGAGAAGTAGTTACCAACCAGCTATACTTCAGGAAATAGTATCGAAGCAGCGAGGTAGTTGACTAGCCCAGGGCATAATAGCACTGAGTGAAGTAGATCCCACTAGAGACGGCTAAGAGCTTTGATTATGTTCTATATTGCTTCTCGAGTGATATCCCATCAGGAATTGGGGGCTTGCACTTCTAATCGAATGGGGCGAGACTCCGCCTCGCGAGGCTCTCTCCGTACGTCTCAGATGCATCTAATGTGGAAAGATATATTGTCAGTATCAAATATTCTAAGAACCTCTGAGCGATGAAATTCATTCAAATATGCATAAGCATGCGAAGAGCCTAACAAGAGAACCACTTGGTGACTCACGGATAGCGGGGATCAGCTAAAGATTCTCCCTAGCAAGACACAACCACTCGAGACGCTTCAGGTGGTAAGCCCGTCATAAACTTGAGTATACAGTACCATTGGGGAGCTCAAAGGTAAGATTCAAGTCGTGGTACGCTTGAGGTGGTCCTTTCCGGAGCACCAAGCAGTCTTGTTTGACGCTCTTCATCTATATCTAGGTGTAATATTCGCTAGGGGCATAGGCTTTGGGGTGACTATTGCGGGAGGCAATGGGGATCGAAGAGACTGTTGATTGTCCACTCGGTTTCTTTGTGAAGGGTATTTCTAGTTGGCAGCTCAGAACTATCAGCAACGACCGGGGGATAGAGAGATGTTTCTTCTCTAGCACTGTACTTTCCTGGGCTGTGATAGATTGTCCGTAATGTGTTTTTGCTGGGATGAGACCTTCTTCGAATTGTTGTTTGGAGAAAAGGGGGCATCGGAAAGGCATGTCAAATCTGCAAACGAAGAAGATAAGAAATCCATTATTCGCCACATTTCAAAGAAAATGAATAGCGATTAACCACAGACGAAAAAAAAGAGTGCAGATAAAAGATATCACTAAGCGGGGACTGGAGCCTGGGTCTGCGGCTTGGTCTGCACTGTTGATTGTTCTTTGCTGGTGCTGGTGCTGGTGATTCCAAAGACCCAGCAGTGACGGACAATTTCTAGGCACTTGTTTATTTTCTTCTCTGATATCCCAATTTCCACCAGGTACCCTTTTGAACAGCCTAGAGAGAGCCTCGCAACAAACATTCGGAAACGAGCATCCTCTTCCCTGAAGTTCCCAACAGCATCAAATCCGCTTCCCCCCAAACCTCCCTGATTTCATGGCTACTCTCTAATCAACATTTGCATAGCAGCACCAAACATGGAGCCCGAAACAAGACCCCCATTCTACGAGTATGGCCTTGGAGTCTTCCAGAACTCTACCGCGGAGTACTACAGCAGGCGTCTCGACGAGCTGGGTCGCCACATCTTCCTCCAAGCAGGCCACTCCGTCGCCCCTGACTTCTCCGTCTATGCTCCCAGCCTAGAGAACATACTCTTCGTCCGTGACGAACTGAGCGATGGTCTTTTCAGCCAGATGGCTGACCACCTGTCGGCTAAATACGGCCCTGTCTTCTCCTGGCAGGAAACCCTGACGATTTCTCAGGCACGATACATCAAACTCCTCCTGGTCCTGTCATCCATGTGTATGGGTGTTGTAATGCCTCCCCAGGAGCTAGCCAACGCCAAGGTCCCGGCTTGGTATCTTGGAACGCCTTTCACGCAGGTCCAAGCGATCACTGCTCTCAATGAGTATCGGAACGATGGAACCCCCTGGATCTTCGAGAACGAGGTAGTGCCCAACTCTTCCGTCGTACAACCTCTACAGCCTGGTATTCCTCCCGGCATCATTCTCAAGAATGGCACGGGGTATTATCTTTCCCCTTTCCCCTTTCTTCTCCCGTATCGCTCGACGGCCTAGCTAATACACGGGATCTTTAGTTGCTCTGCTGAACTTTGGCATCGCCTCGTCCGTAACTGGACTGAGTCCCGGAGCAGAATCTGCGTTGGTTGCCAGTTCGTGCGTGCCAGTTACTGGCATAAATGCGTGCAATGCGAAGTCGTTCGCTACTGTAGCACCCAGTGCCTGATCGACCACTCGTTGATCCACCGGACTATCTGCCCTCACGAGCTCGGAGAAGCCTTCCATTAAGATTTCTTGAACACATTCCATATTGGAGGCCTGATTTGCGGTCTTTCAAATGTCGCTTCAGGGGACTGTGGTTCCCAAGGGATGATCGACGACTTGGAAGTTTAGAGACGGGATCTGGTCTTAATGCAACATTGTTGCTTTATATGTTCAATGAGCTCCCTAAACAACACTGCTCTTGATGACCACCATTTCTTTTGTTCGTCTATGGTATTCGAAGACTGCCAAGATGGGCGGCACCTTAACCATCGCGATGAAAAGTTAACATCTTGAAGTAGAAACGCAACTTGGGACCTAGACTAGTAGTCAACACATTTCGTCAATTACATGCTGTTCCTTCTAATACAAATCAAACCGTCTATCGTGCCCATATTATTAGAATACAATGCCCAGAACGAGCGTCATAGAAAAGAAACCAACGAGACCAAGGCCTGGCATAACCCCAGAGGCAGCATTATCTGCGGTTTCAGTAGCAGATGAGGCAGCCGTCCCTGAAGCAGTTGACTCTCCCGTTGCGGACTCCCTTGGTTCCACTGTAGTACTCGCAGCTGTAGCCTCGCTAGTCTTTGCTGACTCCGTCTTGCTCTCATCCTCACCACCACTCTCGGCCTTTTCGTACTGCTCCACCACAAAGTCGACAACATCATCGCCGTATTTGGACACGTACATGGCGTGAACAGTCCTCTCGTCGCCCCGGTCGCAGTATGTGTCCCCCGTGTCACAGTACGACTGGAAAATGTCGCCGTAGTTGTCCTCGCACAGCGTGACGTTCTCGCGGGCGAAGAGCTGCACGACAGTTAGCACCCCCATGTCCTATCTCCCGCTGTTACGCAGTGGTACATACCCCGTCGTTTTTGCTTGTGCCCTTGTTGTACGAGGCGTCGGCCACGTGGCTCGGGTCTCCAAAGATGACGATGGCAACAACTGGTTCAATCAGGAACGGGAGTCATTGAGTTTTCGAGGATATGGAGTTAACCTACCGCTGTCCTTGACGAGGTCTACTGGCAGAGGATCGGCTTCCGAGAAACCGTCACCGCTGCCTCCACAGAACGCGTCGCTGGCAACTTGACCACCCTGATCTGTAGTGAGCAAAAGGTACTAACTAAGAATTTCACGGGTAGCGAAACTGCTGTAGTAGACATACCTGAGAGAAGCCAAAGATGGCAATCTTGCCATTAGGACATGCTTCATAATAGCTTGTGACAACATCCTGCATAGCTTCAACACCTTGCGTCTCCGAAGACTGATAGTCCGGGTTGATTAACGCAGCAGGATAATCGAGAGGCTCAATTACAGAGCCACGAATGCGTTCAAGAACGTCCTCGGCTAGTACGCCCATGGTACCCGGGCCCTCCTTTTCCGACGTGCCTCGCGCGACGACCAAGTACAATCCATCAGCGCATTTCACGTCACTGCTCTTCTGAGATAGGACACCGCTGGCGAGCAGCGCCACAGGAAGGGCGAGGAGACGCATGTTGTGTTGTGCTGAGCAAGAGGAGAGAAATCAGTCCTACGTCAGCAGCCGTAAGATGGACGAGCGAGGAGAGCGAGTGAACATAGACTGACGGGATCCAGACCACCCTCACCCGAGCATTTAATAATAATAATGGAAGACAGGGGTACTTATCGAGGACCCCCATAACTCAACCTCGGCCGACAATTTGGCCGGGTGATCCGGAACTGTGCCCATGACGGTCTAGTCCGAACTGCTGAGCCCAGAAATGCCCCGCAAAATAGACGAGCATCCCTGTTCTGGGGGGGAAGCATTCGTTTCTTGGCTCTGCTGTCATTTATCTAGTCTAGTCTGCTCGCGTGCCCTGTTGTGTCCTTTGATGTTGGTCTCGCTTGCGTCTTGTAGCTTTGACTTGTACGTGTTCGGCCGGTTCCATCGGGTTATAGATAGGTTGTCGCAAGGAAAGGGAAGAAGAGGATACCTGCATGATTGATAGACGTCAATATTAACATCTCGGGAGGATCGGAGTGGCTGGTAGCTGACGTTAGTGTCTTCCGCTAGGAATGCGTTTCGGACTCGCTACGAGGAACCCCTTTTCCCGAGCGTTCCGTTGCGTTGCACACTACTTAGGTAGATACAGCCGTTGCGCATCACTGACCCTTCGATCCTCTTTACGGATGTTGTTGCATCCTCCAAATGTTCTCTGCATCTTGTCTCGGGACCGATTACTTGCTTTTCTGTCCTGATCCATCAGCACTATCATCCCAGCAGCATCTTCCACTCCCACTAACCGCCGATAGCCGCTACACAGCCTCAAGGTTTGGATCGGGCCGTTTTGTCGCTTGAGGTAATTTGAAACGCCTCGGCGGATATATACGTTTTATTCTGCCACTGCGTTGCTCTGGCGAATCGCAAGATATGAACAGTGGTCGAAAGAAACAGTGCAGAATGCTCTAGCAGAGTAGCCATCTAGAAATCTTGGTCTTCTAGACACGTCGTTGAGTTCAGTACTTGGACATCGCATAACATCGACCCCTGGCAAAGAGAGTTAGCTAATGATTCCTCTTTCAACACTTTAAATAGGCCGAATATTCGACTGAAACGAGGACATTACCTCCAGTAGACCTGCATAAGAGACTCTCAATGATCTTGGACGTAGAAATTAGTTACTTCAAAAGTGCAGGGAGAAAGACCAACAGACCTTGGACAAAGTCCAACAAGGAAATCAAAGACCTCGCAAACTCAATATTGCTTCCATCTCCCTAGCTTGTAGCCGTTTCTGACCTCGACAGCCCCGGGGAGGAGATGCCAGGGATTCTTCCCGTTGCATTAGCCAAATCGGCATGCTAACATGCTCAACACCCTCTGCAGTCCCTGAGTAATGATGGCCCTGATACGAGTGCCGATATCTATTATATTTTCGTTTCTACGATCGATCGACCAATGCCACATAAATGGCTTTGGACATAGCCTTCGGCAGCAGGTCGTTGAGACACTTTCTGGATCTTCAATTGTGTATTCCTAGATATCAAGTGATAGTTAGCTCTCGACTACTGCATATATATAGAATAGAAGGTAAAGAAAGAAAGAAAGAAAGA
>JABFFI010000816.1:0-12067 GCA_013623725.1 Fusarium robinianum | reverse complement strand
GAAAGAAAGAAAGAAAGAAAGCATATATACAACAGAAACCACATAGCACAGAAAAGATAGAGAAAGACCCAGGCTAACATACCTTCCACCCTGCCTACTGATGCTTTTTAGCCTCCGTGATGTAAGCTGCCGTGCCAAGAGTATATCTGATTTTCGGAATGGATTGGATGCCCACAAAGATTCTGTGATAAATCTGATCAATGCTGTGGTAAGGCCGCAACACCTTCAAGGAAGTTCAACCCAACATACCGCTCTGCGTGGGAAGTCAGGCCACACGTACGCCTGCTGCGTTTCTTTGCACATAGGCAGCTCCGAGGGTCTGACCAAGCTGTCTCAACACAGTCTAGAGCACGACGACTCTGCCATGCTTCAGGTGACAATTACTTCATTGGTCTTTCAAAATGCAATGCTCCCTTTTCTCGTCAGCTCTTCAATAGCTGCTCGACGTTTTCGAGGTTTGAGGTTCGATGTTCGAGTTGTATTCGTAAATCAGGGAGGTGCTTCAAGCGACGTTCAACTTTTCAACCGAGCAGATGTTAGCCAAGAAGTTGCAAGAAGTATGGATCACGGGCCAGTGTATACCACTGGCAGAAAGCCCAAATGTGCCAACCTGTGTAAAAGACAGCAGTCTCTCCGCCATCATCTCAGCCTCCCCTCTCTCCTAGCCGTTGCAGTCGCCATTTTCTAGCCAAACAAGCCAGAGGTACAGATATTGTGAATACAATCAAGCAATCATAGGCTCGAATAGTTCGTTCGTTCGTTCGTTCGTTCGTTCGTTCGTTAAATTCGGAATCTTGGTCTTGCTGCGTTCTTCAGATGGAGATCAGCTTTGGACGTCCCCTGAGCTCTAATCTTGGAAACGACGGGACTTCTACGAACTTGCTTCTATTTTCTTCTTCTGTGCTCGACAGGAACTATCAGCGATAATATCCTACTGAGTGATCAGACTATTGAACTCTTGTTTTGCTCTTCAGGAGTCCATACCTGATTCCTTGCGAGTCGAGACTCCAGATGGAGTGATGTCCTGAATTTCATAGTAGACTGTTTTTCTTCTGCCAGTAGATCCTCAAAGAAGTCATCTGGAGCTCATCATTCAAGATGGAAAGCATCCAGTCGTGGGTCCATCAGGAGGGTGCCCATTGAGGTACCTCCAGGCCCAGGCATTGTATCAAACTCCCGTCTTCCCCCAGGCACCAACGTGCCAAGGAATCGCCTAGAATTTTTTCCTGATACCCGCACACCCCAGCCTGGTGCATTTATCAGTGAGCACTCCCGCTAGCCAGTGACTTGATGGTTGGACGACTGAGTGTGATGTGCCTTTCTTCCCATCACTCCCAGCATGCCATATTTGTCTCAAATTGATTCAGATCACTTGTAAACTATAAAATGAATGACCTACAACTGACTTCTCATCTTGAAGTTCTGTTTGAACTCGTTGGGGCTTCTGGAAAATCAAACGTTCCTTGATGCACAGGAGAAAGGCGTCCAGACTTCGTGAACATTTTGGTGATAGATACCAATGCAGATGGGGGTCCGTTTAGGTACTCTTTTCGATGGTACAATTAGGTGTGCTATAGGTGCAGATCAGTAAATCGTACAGTGATTTCGTAAAATGCACCACTCCAGAGCAGTTCCGACCTGTTCACTCCCAGCCCGATTTTCCACAACCACAGACTATTATGAAGTAATTGCTTATTTTTCTATAATAGAAATGTGATTCATGGTTCCAAAAATCGATTTAGATGCAGTATTTTTTATCTCTACCTTGTTGTGTTGTAGATATTAGAAAGTGTTTGTTAACAGATCAAGCGTTAGGGGTGGCAAGCACCTCTGATAACCACTAAACAAAATCCACACAGGCATTTAGAACTGGGAAACAGTAAACAGTCTCTCTGGCTCCATCTGGTTCGCTCTTTCCGTTTCAAAATAAAAACACAGTCTTCCCATCCCCCCAAAACAAAAACTTCTCCCCTCCCACATCGCGCTCCTCTCTGTTCCCTCCCTTTCCCTCACACATTCTCNNCCCCCTTCTTTCCCTTCCGGCTCTTTCACTTCTTCGCCGCGATGGAGGGTCGAGCCTTCATGAGAGGGACCGACCCTCTCGTCACCCCCCCGATGCCTCGGGGGGTATATCTGACAGCCAAGGAGCGGTGCGTCGAGGCCCTCGCCCCCTTCTTCACCCACGTCACCTCCCCCACCGATGGGCCCGCGATGACCGAGTTCCCCGTCATCAAGCTCTTCGTCGGGGGGCCCCTGTTCGACCATCGGGGCGAACAGGGGGTCTTCGACGAGGTGGGTAAGATCCTGAGGGCGAGGGCAATGATCGTGGCCCCGTTGCCTGAGAGGGGTGAATTCCCCTTGGCGAAGTACGCACTCCCGTGGCCGCAGTACATCCCGGCTCCTCCTCCTCCTCCTCGACGATTCGTCGTTCGCCCTCGGGCGTCGTTTGTAGGGATGGACCCAGACGAGCTCGAGCGGATCTGGGGTCGGATGAGGGACCGCCCGGTCTACAGACACCTTCACGCCTCTCTCAATCGGAAGGAGCAGAAGGCTCGGGTCAGGTCAGGTCGCTGGTCGCCTCTAGAGGTGTGTTTACCTTTTGTTTGGTGATGGGGAGTTCTTAACAGAGTATGGCTAACTATTTTACTCTTAGAACCCCCGGCTCCTTGCTATCCTCCACGTGGATAGCACCACGGTAGATCGCAGTGCCCTTCAGTGTCTTCGTGCACAGGGGAAGTCTCGGGGCCTGTACTCCGGCATCAGGTCTGAGGAAGAGGAACTCGAGGATCTCCCTCCCCGAGGCCGATCGTTTGTTTGCAGTCCACGTACCAATGGATTCCGGCTTCAGGATGGCCTCCACTCTAGTAAGTCTCTGCATGAATAGTTGATGGTCATTCAGCATCTCTTCTTCATGGGGCTCTCCTAGGTCAAGACGATTTCTAACCCCCGAAAAGGCCGCCTATCTCGATCATCGTCGCGCTCACTATCACGTCCACCGTCCAGATTGAGATACCGATCACGTTCCCCATCTTCTTCACCTCCTCCTTCATCTGTTTCTGAGAGTCCATCTATTACCAAGCGACCCAGTGCCGCTAAGAAGCTAGAGGAGAGACTAAAGAAGATCCGTCTCAAGGTACGAACTGGTCGATGTATTACCTTGACCCATGCTAATCAAAGTCTCAAAGGTCGGCCGACTTTGGGTTTTCGAACACGTCGATGAATTTCTAGATCATCTCCACCGTTTTCCAAAACCGAAAAAGTATTTCGTCCAGGTGGACGTCGGACTCAGCTCAAGCGCACAGCGCACCGCATGGTTGACTTTCCGCCATTCTCATGGGGATCTATGGAACCTCTTGACCCATGTCATCCGTCCGTTTGGCCTGACTGTCAACGATAGAGGTCTCTATCTTCGAATTCCTGAGATCGAGCACAAGGACCGAAACTGGGGAAGAGTCCTTCTGACGGAGTCCCCGTCTGCGGCTCTGAATTTTCTCGGTCTCAATACTCCCCGCTACTTTGCTGGCTCTTTTCCAAACTTCGCGGCGATGTTCGAGTATGCCGCCCGCTGTCGATTCTTCTGGGTTCATCCCGCCGACTCAGACAGACAAGGCATGGGCGTCCTCCGAGACCGACTCGCCCTTCAAGCCAGTGAGCGTCGACTTATCCGCCAGAGTCCAGCTTTCCGTGAGTGGATTATGGAGTTCCGACCCTTCTGCCGTCGCCAGGGAAGACGCACCTCAAAGCCAACCACTCGGGAAGTAGTCCGGCAACAGGCCCTCCAAAGGTTCCAAGTCGCACTGGACTACGAACTTCGCCTGAAGAACTGGCATATCGAGCGGCAAAGACTGCGGATATCGAACTTTGTCATCGAGGAGGCTCTCCTAGAAGTCAGCGATGAAGCCGATCAAGACTTGAGATGCCACTGTATCAGGGCCTTTCGGCGGATCTTTTTCGATAAAGACACTCGCTATGGAGTTGCTCCTCCGCCAAGCTTCTGGGATCAAAATGGGCTCTTGGTAGAGTGGAAAGTCATCCGCTTCATCCGAATCCATTGGAGGCAGGTCGGACGACGGGCAGACCTGGTGGCCAGAGCGAGACGAAAGCTCAATCGACGCCTCATCAGACCTGATAAGAGAGCGAAGGTCTAGGAACCAAAGCTTCTTACGATCTTTGAGAACAAGTGAGTTTCCCACCTTCCTTTCGAGCTTCTGAACTCTGCCGACGGTTCTATCGAAAGTGATGCTAACAGGTTTTCAGTCGTCCGTCCGCATGATTATTGAGATATCCAAATCCTTTGATTACCGAAGAAAGCAGATTTGGCAATTCTCCAACACATAACCATCTCATTTTCAACGCAACGGACAAGTTCATC
Source organism: Fusarium robinianum (assembly GCA_013623725.1). Lineage (NCBI taxonomy): Eukaryota > Fungi > Ascomycota > Sordariomycetes > Hypocreales > Nectriaceae > Fusarium > Fusarium robinianum. Next base: position 7,695 of record JABFFI010000816.1, on the reverse strand, counting down.
ATTCTCGCCATACCAAACACTCCACATTCTCGGAGATATTGAGGCGATTCCGATCAAGACATCCCATCGAGGGTCTATACACGACGCGATTTTATATTTCCCCGAACGTCTCCCGACATGAAACGTAATAGCTCGAAGCAAACCTAGCGCGAGCGCTACATGGTTTCAAGGCAGAGGATTTGACTCGGGTCATATATGATGACTTTATGTCACATCGCAACTCGGCAATCTCGTTTCGAGTGGCACTTTGTTTGTTTTTGGCAAGTTTCAGCGCATTTCAACGCAAAGGATCTCAATGGAAGGGTAACGGTTTCTCTTGGAGCACTATAAGCTGGATGGTGGCACCGGATCTTTCTCCAGCTTGGGCGATTTCCACAAACATGGATGGGAACGTCATCAGGGTGATACTGGAATGAGGCATGCGTGGTGATTATAGGGAACGGCAGGGCAGGTTGTTTTTTTCTTCTTCTAATTTTCGAACAAATGTACAATAACTACCATCACAGAGAGAACCTCTCTGCCACGGTCTGTGGCTATAATGATGAGTTCTCCAACCTCAACACCTAAAAAAACGACGCAAGAAGTGATAGTGGCGGGATATGACAAACTAGGAGGCAATTTCTTTTCCTATGGAGCGCAGATTTTTACACAAACCGTAGAGATTTCGCCTAGTGATGGCTTCAAGCCCTAGAAAACGGGTGACGATGCTCTGTGGCTCAAAAATCACCAGCGAATGGGGCCACGAGAAGTGATATCTTCCTCCAAGGACATCAAGGGAGTACGGTGAGCACCAATAGGACTTCAACTAACCTCCGGGACGACACCAACGAGCGAACAGCCTCACCAACGCCTCTCGATATCAACATTACGAGCAACCCCGTCCCCTCCTGAGGACCTTACCCCTGAGGCCAACACAGCAACCCGTTTGGGCTCCTTCCTCGACTTCCCCAGGCAGCCAGCTCCTTCCCTCTCCTTCCCTCTCCTTCCGCTCGTGATCTAGGGCATTAACAGTCAGTCCTCTGATCGGTCGTCTCATAGCAACCAGCGTTGACATCGCACCAATCCGGGTTAGTTCAAAACAGACCTGCACTGCCTGCCTTCCTCGCAATCACTCCTTCCTTCCTCAGCACCCTGACCCCTCTTCTCTGTTTTTATTTCCCCTCCCCCTCCCTCTTTCTCTTCTTCTGTTTTTCTCTCCACCTGTGCAGCTTCACTTGCGAGAAAACATTCTCGCATCCGCATCTCTCTTTCTCGCAGCTCCAGAGCAAGCCTTTCTTTCTTCTGCATTCACTCTGTGTTTCTCTATCTCTTCGGCATTCTCTCGCAGCTGTTGCCCTTCGCTGCCCTGCACCCTCCTTTCTCCTCTCCGCTTCTCTGCTTCTCCAGCGCTTCTCCTTTCCCTTTCATCAGTCCGCGAGACTGACGCGTCTTCCTCTCCAAAGTCACGACGTTCAGGAGCTTTGGGCTCTCAGGTTTTCTTCTACCCTTCAAACCACCAAGCCTTCAAGCGTTCCAGCAGCCGAGCCTTCCTTCGAGCCTTCCGCTCCAAGCCTCTCCCTTCTCTCCTGATAGCATCAGGTTTTTTCTACTCTCAACCCCTCTGTTTTTGGGCCTCTTGCCTGAGACCCCCCGGCTTCCAAGCATTCTGCTCCAAGACTTCTCTCTTCACACCTTCTGTCTTCGGATCACTGGTCCCAAACTCTTTCGTCTTGAAACCCTCAGCCCTCAATAATCCTTCCTTTGAGCGCGCAGACCCTTCTCTCGAAGCAAGATGGCTCCACCACATCATCCCGCTCTTCCTCCTCCCGCTCTCGCCCGCGTCCAGGGGGCCCTTGGCCGCCTCCGCGATCAGACCAGAAGAGTCTTCTCTGCTCCAATCCGCCCTCAAGAACCACCTGCCGCAGAGCGCCGTGCTGCCGATCAAGAAGCCAACCGCGTTCCTGGCCATATTGGCAGCCTTCGCATCTCCCACCCTATTCCTCAAGACAGAACACCCGCCGACTCTGAGAACCCCCTTGGAATTCAGCAGGGCGATGCTCCTCCTCCCCCTGGCCGTCCCCGGTTCTCTCGCATCGTCACCGAGTACGATGATGATGGCATGCATTACGGTAACGCCGATTTTTCTGAAGCTGCCGCGGGCGACGAAGAACCTGCTCCTGTTCCTGCCGATGAACCCAATGCAGAGATTTGGGAGATACCTGGTGGCGTAAGTCCTTTTCTTATTCATAACCTCCCTTGAACTAGACGAATAGTTTTCTAACTCGATCCTTCAGGATGGCTACGATCCCCGAGACTCTCGTCCTCTCGACGGCGACTGGTTTAACGCGTAAGTGCCTTTCTCAGCTCCTCGTTCCATTTCCAACCTAACTTTATGACAGCGGGCATAAATGGAAGTCTATCATCGTCGGCGGCCGCCGATTCCTCTTCCCTCTTTCCTGCCTGATCCGTTACCCCCTCTGGCAAGAGATCTTCCAACAGAGCGAGAACTGGGTCCTGCCCGGCATCAGCGCAACCCTCTTCGCCCTCCTCCTCGAGAGCGCGGCTTCTCCCCACGGCTTCTTTAGAACGGAGCCCGGGCTGAACCTGCCTCTCCTCATCGAAACTCTGCGGCTGGCGTTGGACTTTGAGATGGATCGAGAGATCGCCAATCTCGTCTCCTCGATCTTCCGCTACATCGTCCAACGGGTCTTCCTCAAAAACCCCCATGACGCTCGCCTTTCCGGTCACCTGGATCGAAACTATTTCCTGTTTCGATCCGAGGAACTCTACCGGTTCTGGCAGCTAATGGGGAGAGACCCTCGCCTGCACCGGCACCTATCGCCAGCGGACGCCACGTTGCTGTACGTGCACGTGATCCCGCGGGATAGGTGGTCTGATTTGACCTCCCGCTTCCACCGGGAGTTCAATGACTCGATTGAACACTTCCTCGAGCGCGTTAGGGGCGCACCCGAGAGGGTGTTCAAAGAGACCTGGTGCACGTACCTGCAGAGGAGCGGGATTATCGACCACGCGTGGCTGTAGAGCAGCCTCGCCGGTGCCGATATCCCGCTGCGGGGCACCGGAGTGGTGGGGCCGAACGGAGACGGCGAGGTCCCCGAAGGGGGGGCCCTTCCTGATCCGGAGCCCGCCGCTGCCGACTCCGCCCCCGACGCTGCCGCCGCCTCCGACAACGAGGAGGTACAGGACGACGATCTGTCGTCATGTGACATCGCCCGCACTCGCGCGGTGGTGTTGCAAGCTGTGCCCGGCCCCGCGGTCGGCCCTTCGCAGGGCTCCTCCGGCGGCAGAGTCCCCCGCCCGATGCCCACGGAGGCACAGCTCCTCCGGTACGAGGAGGACCTCCAACGGGCCTCTTCCTCCCCCCTGTGCGCACACCGGCGCAGGGTCCGGGACACGCCAATTTGGCCTGACCCGGACGATTCGGTCGACCTGGTCGAGACGTGGCCTCTGTCACGGGGTCGTTCCGAGTCGGGGGATTCTAGGAAGCCTAATTATTAGGGTTCTCAGGATAGGGAAGTGGGTCCTAAGGACCCTAAGGCCGAGGTAGGGGACGATGATGAGTATGAGGATGAGGATGATGATGATGATGATGGACGACGACGATGACGACAACCGGGCGGCAACAGTGACCCCCCTTCGAGACGGGGGATGATGAGCAGGCTCTGTGGTGGCCTTTTTTGTTTGGGAATGTGTATGTGTGTGTGTTTTTTTTTCTTTCGGCTTCGGCACGCGGGCAATGGGATGGATCAAGGAACAAGGTGACCTTTTTGGAGTTTCGGGGTTTGGGATTCTGTCAATATCTTGGTTCAGCTCTCTCTTTTTTTTTCAGAGAGTGTATAATTCATGTCTGAGTATCGCCCAACAGCTATATCTCTCTTTTTGCGTGAATATGAATGCCATGTCTGGATGAACACGGTCACAAATGTGTATTGGTATCAAGACGCCTCCCCCATATACCATGCGTATCAACAAGGAAAACAACGACTTCACTCGGTGGTCAGCTTCCACAATCCATCGCCCAAGAAGTGGGCATCCTCAATGACTGGGCCCTTCCCCTTAGCCTTCACCTCGGCGGTTCCCGCGACCAGGGTGCCCACGGCACATGCCTCCTCCTTCCCCTCGGCCATGATAACGACCGGCTCTCCCTTGGCCAGCTCCCTACTCCATCTCCCATCTTCCCCAGGGCCCTGCTCCAACTCCTTCCCCTCTTCCAATCCCTCGGCCGCCCCCTCTGCGGGCAACCTTCCACCCTGCGACGTCAAACCCGGAGCCATAAGGGTCGCACCACTCAGGACGAAACGGATAGCGCCACGGTCGATACGAATGGTGGGGAAGGCCTGGGGGAAACGGTGTACGAGACGCAGGTGGGGGATGATGGTGGACGTGTCCTGCTGGTAGAACAGGGGCACTGTGTCGAGGATGTAGAGGGTGTTGCGGTCGGGGAGCTTCATGCTCGACAGGGAGGCCTTCTTGGGGAGGATCTCATCGATGAAGGGCGTGAGGAGGGGGTAGGTGGCGAGGAACGCCTGGCGGATGGAGCGCTGGGCGGAGGATTTGAGCTTTTGCTTGGGGGAGCCGTGGATCCTGGGGAATGGTTAGTGAGGGTTTTGGAGGGTAATTCGCGATGAGGATAGAGGAGGATGGTGGAGGATGGGGACAATAGGGGAGGATAGGGAGGGGAGAGGAGGGAAGAGCTTGGAGGGGATGGTTGACGTACTCCTTCTTGAACATGTTGGTGGGATTAACGGCGGTGCCGGACTGGTTTGAGGGAATATAAGGCCTTGGAACAGGAATTGGACGTCGATTGAAGCTTCAGATGGTGGGAATAGCGTCCCTTTTTCGTTGTATCACTCACAAATCAGGCTCCTCTTCAAGATAGGAAGCTCGAGTCGGGTCGTGTCGTGTCGTGTCCGTGGTGGGGGTGGGCTGTTTTGCAAAAGTCGGTGCCCCGCGAACCGGAGGTGTGGCGGGGTAAAGTCTCGAGATGCAATACGGGGGGTAGCAAGGTGGGCGTCACTGGGGGCTACATACGGCATAGTTTTACGTGGGAAAAGGGGAGAGAGGGAAGAGACAGAGAGATGGTTTAGCATTGTGTGTTGATTTAGTTATGGGTTCCTCGATGGTGAGGAAGTGTCCTGTTTTCCCTGATGTCGTACACTCGTTTTCCTAGCTGTGTGTTTTGGTGTCTGATCTGACTCTCTTAGCTACCCTGGAGAAGTAGACGAGGATACATCAGCCGTGGACGACGTGGGAGACAGTCCCGTCATCCTTGAGGTGAACATTCAGTCGGTTCTCCTTGAAATCCTTCGTGACCATCATTCCCGGCTCGATGATGCGCGTCTCCTCGGGGAGGTCTCGCTTGCAAAAGATCTGGCAGAGGTGCTGGTCAGCTAGTCGTAGAGTGAGGGAGGACAGGAGGAGAGCGTACGGTCTCGCTTGAGGGATCTTCGGAGAGCTTCTTGCCGACGAGCTTGTTCTGCCACTCCTCTGTCTTGTCTCCAGACGTGGAGGTGACACCGGGGACGACGAGAGGCATGGTGGTGGCTGATATGGTGAGTGGTGTGAGGAGATTCAGGAAGCAAATGCGAGGTGAGTAAGGAAGCACAGTGGATAGGTGGTCAGTAAAAAAAAAAGTCAGGGTGTAAATTCGTTGTAGTTGACAAGATCTAAAAAAGACTCCCGTGCCAAGTTTAGTACCCGTCGGTCTATTTTATATCAACAGATAAAGCTACTAAGAACAAGAACAAGCAAGAACAAGATCCGGATCATGGACAAGCTTCCGTGCAACCAAGCGCGTTCGTGCGTGGTGTGTCGTAGACGATGACGTAGACTCACATGGCAATCACGGGATTGGCTACGCGTTCCGGGTTGGTTGATGTTTTAGAATTTCAGTTAGGAGGAGGAGGGAGAGAGAAAGCAGAATCCGGTAGAATATGACGTCTGCGGGTTTTTGGGTGATGGGATGGATGCAATTGGTTTGGATCGTGGATTTTCGGGATAATTTTTGGGGAGGGGGGATATTTGTTTGTTCAAGTGTGTTACGGTGTTTTTATCATGGCGAGTATTTGTCTGTGTGATTTTGTGTATAGGGACGGGAGATGTTGGATGTCTTTGTAGGAGGAGGAGGAGGAGTGTAAAACAACAGATCCGTAGGACAAAGTGCCCCCTCGTCAATGGCGGACAAGACGTGTCGGGTCGGGTTCTTCCTTTTTCGTGACGCTGAGGCTTTAATTTAGGCCATCTAAACTCTGACGGCACTTTGATGGATGACACTGGAGAGAAATCAGCCTTGGCTGGTCCAGGGCACTCACTGGGTTCGCGGGGTTTCAGCACACAGTAAGCAGCTTTCCGACATTTTCTTTTCAGCTGTCCCATCCATTTTATTATCAAAGGACCAAAAAAAAGCCCCTCAGCACTCACTCAATCACTCAGTCCTTCAGAATCCAAAAAGGAATCTAGACTAAAAGGTCCAACGAACGAACCGGCGGCATCCTCAACCCATCTGATGTCAGCCCGTAGACTGCCTGCAAAGCAAGGACCGTTCGATTGGCCGCCGCATGCATCCAAAGCTCACTCGTTCTCGCCCATCCCATCAGCCGCCCCCCAGCTAGAAATGGCGGAAGCGTCAATGGCTCAGCCACTTTTGAGAAGAGAGAGAGAGAGAGAGCCTGGCGCCTGAATAATTTGGAGCGAGGCTTGTGCTTATGCCTGCATAGGGGGGGCTTTCATCCCGTTAGCGCTTAAAATTGGGGTACGTAGAAGTACCAGACACGAAGCCCATTGCTCTGGAAGAGAACAGGTTTGACAATGACTTATGTTTCCCACGTTTACGGATACGGGGGAACAAAAACAGACATCTCTCTGGAATCAACTACATGTACGAATATGTGTGTGCCTTGTGGTCAAAGACTTGCTTCGATGGAATCGTGGCTGGGGTTCGGCTGGTTCCTTTGCCGTGGAGAGCTGAACCCTTGAACGCAGTCGTTGTCTCAGCCAGATTAATTAGTTCCGTTTCCAAGTGTCCTTCCNNNCCCCCCCCCCCCCCCCCGAGAGACTCCACAGGCCAGCAGCCAGACGAGAGTATTCGTACCTAGTCAGCGTAAGCAAAGGGATGAAGTAGTAGTGAGTGTCCGAGAAGACAGCAACAGTGGTAGATAGTAGACTTTTGCTTTGTGCAATCTATCACTGCATACTCCGTAAAATATCCTCTAATGCTTCCATAAATATACAAAAGCAGGTACGAAGTAGTAAATGCTCACATCCACGTACCTTGGACCCATCATCATCAAATCTCAAACACATCAAATGCGAAAAAATAGCTACAACGACCCCTGCTCATCAAGGGGACCCATCCATCCATCTGACTGTGTGCAGCTGGGCTGAAGTGTCCCCCCCCCCCTTGTTGACTGCCAGTATCCGCCTTGGAGTTTGTCACTCTCTTTCTTCACCGATGGAGATTCAAACTTGAGAACAACTCTCCTTTTACTCCGTATTATCATCAATATTCTTCTGGCGACTTGACATCTTGCTACGTATCTCAATTGTCAATCATACCTGTAGTCTGTAGTAATTCTGTCAAAACCAATCTCACTCACCCAAACCCCAACTCATCCCTCTCCCTCTCTACCTCTACTCTACTCTCTCTCCCCCCCTGCTCTCCCCAAAACCCATCCCCCATCGATGCTATAATAATAG
>JABFFI010000815.1:8625-55446 GCA_013623725.1 Fusarium robinianum | reverse complement strand
CCCCCCCCCCCCCCCCCCCCGGCCCGCGCGCCCGCCCACCTTTCCACCCCGGCCATTCCCTGCTCCCCTACCGGCTGGTGGCCACACAAGACCTTTTCCAGGAGCCCAGCGCCGCCGCCTTTTTTTGCGCCTTCTCTTCCCGCTGCTCACAACGTCATCTCTGACGTCTTTTCCAACCTGATCCTTTCACAATCCCTCCTCCATCGACGCAATCCCGTGAACGACGCCCGTTTGTTTCTGTTCTTTGGGACGCAATCCGCATCTCGCCAGGCACGAGCCGCAACTGCCTATTACTGCATACGGCATATCGCGAAGCCATCTCTTATTATCTCATTTCTTTTTTTTTTCCTCTTCCGCGCCTTCGCTTTGGTTTACCTTCTCCTCTTGCCGCAGTTGGTGTGCGCGCGCGTGTTCCTCTTCTCTCTCTCTCGCCTCTACTCCCATTCGAGTATCGAGTCAAGTCGAGGCCTTGTCGCGCCCTGCGTCGAGCCAACACTTCCCACCCCTTGTTAGAATACAACTCGAAAAGGGAGTTGTGTCAAGGTTCCGTGCTAATAAGGTACTACCTCTCTTGCTGGGGGAGAGTTGCTTTCTGCGTGCGGTTGCGAATCCGTGTTTGTCCGTCCGTCCCCCAAGGTCATATACCTAGTGCCCCTGCGCTTCGGTTCGCAGTTGGTGCTTCTGGTAGGACGGCCGACACAGACTCTTGCGCGCGCTCCTTCTTTTTCTGGCCGCCGTCGCCTCTGACCTCATCTGGCTTTTTTGTCTTCCTCCTCCTTCCTCACCCACCCCACTCCCCGTCTCTTCCTTTCCAACCTTACCTTTCGCCCCCCCCATATACTATAATACATCGTCGTCATCATGGGGACTTCAACAAATGATGCATCTGCTGGAGGTGCGTCGAAGTCCCCCAAGCAGTCCAACAATTCTCCCCAGCGACCAGGTGAGATCTGTTATCCCCCTCCCGTTCCCCCTTGTCCTGTCGCTGTCCTGTCGCTGTCATGACGCATCGTCATCGCTCGTTTCCCGTCCTACTTGCCCCGTCCAACCCAACTCTTCGTCACCATCCCCGCTCATCACTGCCATCGTCCTCGACCCCAGTTCGCTTCTTCCTTCCGTTCTATGTATTGCCCACCGTCATAATCAACCTTCGCTTACTCTTGCCTCTATCGTAGACGCCCCGACCGACGCAAAAATAGTCGATCCTACCTTGAAACCCGAGGCCGCATCCAATGCCGAGCCTGCCAAACCTTTGGCGCCTCCTCCTCGACCAGCCCAACAGCAACAACAGCAACAACAACAAGGCACAAATACACCCGATTACTTCGCGGCCACGGTCGGCGGCTCTCTCAGTCTGGAGCCCAATCCATTTGAGCAGTCCTTCGGGGGCGCCCCAGAGACTCCAGGAGGTACTAAGTTGCCCTCCGTAGCTGCTTTGACGTCGCCATCCTCACTCCTCCCCGGAAGCAACGCGACGCCCTTCAACTGGGGTGGAGGTTCGTTGCGGACCGGCCCTCTGAGTCCGGCGATGCTCTCCGGCCCGGCCAATGATTACTTTGGCGATACCCATCATCTGCGTGGCGGCTTTCCAACGCCAAACGAGTCCTCATTGAGGACGGGCTTGACGCCAGGCGGCAGTGGATCCATGTTCCCTGCCCCTAGCCCGAACTCTCAAGCTCTGTTTGCCCAACTCGCGAGTGGTGGGGCTACACCGAGCACGATCGACTTCCACCGGACTGCGATGAGCGCCGCAGCCAAGCGAGACCAGACCAGCGTTCCATCACGACCCCAGGGACAGCCCCAGCCGCCACAACAGCAACAACCTCCCTCAGTCACCTCACAGCCCCAGGACATGACCAACGGAAGCGCAACTGCCAAACCCGAGTCGAAGCCTGCACCAGGTCCATTCGACCCCCACGATAACGACGCCGCGAATGGTCTGTTCATGCTCGCTCAAGGTCGAAACGGGGCACAAAACGCGAACCAGTTTGCCGTCACGTCGGCCGCGCCAGGCCACGCACATCCTGCGCCAGTCGTACCGCAAGACATGAATACTTCTCCTCAGATGTCGAGCGCCAATGGCGGCTCGATCGGCTCCGCTCGTGGCATGAGTGAGGGAAGCAACCTCTCAGACGATAGTGATCACACGAGACCCAACACACGTGGCAAGGGCAAGAGGCATCCACCCCCAGGCAACGGACGAAGAAAGGCGGACGAGCTGCCTGCAAAGGGCCCCCCAAACAAAAAGCCCAAGACTAGCAGTATTATCAATGGCAACTTCGAGGAATCTGACGACGAGGCTCAGGTGAAGCATGAAGATGGTTCATCCAAGTCCAAGATGACAGATGAGGAGAAGCGTAAGAACTTCCTCGAGCGCAACCGGTAAGTTGATTCACCCACCCCCTCATGGTGTTCTGCCCGCGGATCATACTGACTGTGTGCGATTTAGGGTGGCCGCTCTCAAATGCCGGCAACGCAAGAAGCAATGGCTGGCAAACCTGCAGACAAAAGTCGAAATGTTTAGTACCGAAAATGATGCGTTGACGGCGCAAATCACGCAGCTTCGGGAGGAGGTTGTCAACCTCAAAACGTTACTTCTGGCACACAAAGACTGCCCAGTCACACAACAACAGGGCATGCACGGCGCCTACATGTCGCAGGTTGTGGAGCCTTACAATCCCCAGATGAACCCGTATGGTATGGCTGCTGGTATCCCGAACCAACAGGTCATGGCAGGCCAGGGCGTCCAGCGCCGATTTTCATAGACTGGGGCTACGTCGCGTCCCCCGGACCAGACGGACCAGGCGGACCCGCGGGACCAACCAGCCCCTGGTGGCCCGAGGACGTTTGACCCTTCGTCCCGCACAGGTGAAATGTGATCTCATTCTACCGCGGGTATTACTCTTTACATATATACACATGAGTATCGCTTCTGGTGGCGCCTTCGAGGCTTTGCCAGTTGATTTCTTTGATTCACACACTATTGGCCTGTACAACAATTGACGGCGAGTGGAACATCCGGACGGGGACCGGTGTCTGGGGTTCACGGTTAGTGAATGACAGTCTTGGAGACGAATTCACGGGTTTCTTTCGGGGACGCTGTCGTCTCGGGCATGCGAGAAGGCCCAGGATGACGGCGTCCCCGCCATTTTCACTTGTACGTAAGTTTTTGGCCGGGCACACGGAAAGTACAACAAAAAGGTGTTGGGCCAGGCGAGAGGGTTTTTGCCTGGGCGGCGTTTTCAGCGACTCGGATTCAAGGGGATGGATTCTTTTGGTGTTGAATGGGAAACGCTTCGACCCGTAGCTGAAGGCAATAACGAGCTACATGATGATACAATAGTTTCGAAACGGAGTAGGCAATTATTTCAATCAGCGGATGGTGCTGGATGGTATTGATTGCACGGTGATGAGAAGTGATGATGGCGTGTGTGTGGTGTTGATGGATGTTGATGTGTTGGTGGTGATGGACGTTGATTTGGATACGTCGACTTGCGCGTCGTCTAGTGGTGGAAGCGATAGACTCGTTACGGAGCGAGAGAGCAGAGAGAGAGAGAAATACCATGCTGTTTTGGACGTTGCGCTCACCCATTGGGTATTGGATTTATTGTTCCTACGTTGGTAGTACCTATGGACGTGCAAGAATCGTTGTTTGGTGCTTAATTGATAATCGCCTAAAGAGGTAGTACTACGTACTTCTCCGTCTAAACGGGACCTGAGGAGTCGGCTCTCTGACCGGTAGTGGGGCGCTTTGAGATAGTGTCCCAAATAGGCTTAGCGTATGTATTGGTAAATCATCATCAATGTAAACAAGGACGATGCGCCTCATTCACCACCACCATCAACGTCGCGACCCGCAAACCTCGTCTATCGCCAGCCCGCCAGCCCGCCGAGTCATCGTGAATTGGATATTGGAAGCACTCAGGCGCGGAGTCTGACGTCTTTCGCCCCCGGCGGCACGTAGAGCACGACGCGACGCGCCCCTCTCACCCCTCCCTCAAGTTGCGCGACCGAATCTCGACCTACCGTGCCCGCATTCTTCATCACCACCCGGAACATCGGCGTCCAAACGGTCCCGAATGCGCCACTCATGACGACTCTGGTGACGACTCGGCGGCCGCTACAAGTTATTAGCATGAGCAATCAGCCGGAGCGCCGGACGAGCAAGCGCCTCGCGGGTAGGTTGGGTGTTGACGATGATAACAACACGCACCGAGGACTGCGCGCTGACCGCTTTGCAGCTGCGGTCGACTACGAACGCGACGATGATTTCCAGTTTCAAAGAAAGTCCAAGAGGGTCAAGACGGAGAAGGTGATTGCGGAGGAACCAGAGCCCGTGAAGAAGACGGGGCGGGGACGAGGCGCGGTTAAAGAACGCGCCTCCAAGAACTCGACGACAAACGGGAATGCGGTGGAGGAAGTGGCAGCGCCTGAGCCGGTGGTTGCGACAAAATCGACGACAAGGCCCGCTACGAGGAAATCTACTAGGCGAAAACCGAGCGTGGATGCGTCCCAGGAGGAGCCGCCGCTCAAGGTCCCCAAGAGGACGACTAGGAAGACCGCGCGAGAGTCTGTGGAGCTGGTGGTGGAAGAGGAGCCTCCCAAGACAAATGGCTCATCTTCAAAACGCGGTCGTCGTGCGCATCCGCCGCCGCGGCAATTCCAGGACTTTGATCAGTCGCCCCCACAGCATGAGGCATCTGTGGAATCGGCCAAGATCGCGCTCCCGATGAGCGACACGCCCATCATCAACCGGAACAAGGAGATGCGGAAGAAGGGGACCAGCAACCGGCGGAGCAGTCTGGGTATGCGTGGGCGGAGGGCGAGCTCACTGATCGAGAGCGGCCAGACTGCGATACCTCATCGAGAGGTGAACACGGCGGATTTTTACAAGCATATCGAGGCAGAAGGTCTGACGGAGCCGCGGCGGATGAAGCAGCTCTTGACATGGTGTGGCGAGCGTGCTCTGGCAGACAAACCACCACACGGCACGCCAAATTCGAATGCCATTCTAGGTGGTATGTTTTTTTTTGATATTGAGGGAGTCCCGGTTTCTATCTGAGGGTGTTGCTAACGTGTAGTAGCTCGCGCGATTCAGGACCAGCTTCTCAAAGACTTTTCGGCTCGATCAGACTTCTCAGATTGGTTCAGCAGAGATGAAGACGTGCCTAAAGCTCCTGTGATATTGCAGCCAAACCCGAGAAACATCGAGCTCGACGAGAAAATGGCTCAATTAGAGATCAACATCAAGAGGTTAGTTGCTGAAAGGAGCTCTCACAAAGGGGACGTGTAGTTGCTAACGTCGAGAGAACAGGCTACAAGAGGACAAGAAGGCGTGGCAGGCAATAAGAAAACCACCTCCAGAACAACCGCCACTCTTTTCTGAAGACGAGACGGGTCCGATTGTATTGCCAGATTTTGATCTCCTAGACCCAGAGGAAGGGAAGATTAGGGGGTACCTCGCAGATGAGACAGCTTCGTTCAACGCAATACGATCCCAGACAGAATCGCGATTACGGACTATCCAATCGTCACTCGAATTCCAAGTCGACCAACTCGCCGACAACGTCCACAAACTCGAGCAACGCGTCCTCGTCGCAGGCAAGGAGGCAGACAAGGTTCTCAGCGTCAGCGCCCTTCGTCTTCGACAACGTGAGGAGCGAGAAAAGACGAGGGCTGGAACAAGAGACCTGCCCGTCATGGAGGTGTTAAGGAGTCTGGGCAACATTCTCCCAGAAGGCGGGGGGTGAGAACAGCTTTTGGGAGAGAAAAAAAAAAAAAAAACGACATTGGGCTTCTCTGAAACAGGGCTTCCTTTCTTCTTTTTTATTTACCTACCTACCTACCTTGCCTACCTATCTAGATATACCCCGTCTTCTGCTGCTCTTGGGGGGCGGATGACAACCTTTTCTTTTTACGACGAGACGAAACGAGACTCTGTTTTTATTCCTCCTTTTTCATTTTCCCTTGACCATACCCTCTCTTGGACCGAAATTACAGCTGGGCGACCTCTCTATCCTGGGTCATTTTGGTTGGCTCTGGTCTCGACACGCGCTGGTTCTTCTTTTCTCCTGTCCTTTTTTTTTTTTCTTTTTTTTTTTCTCGTTACGTTTATCATTCTTCGGGGTAGCCTCATGGTCGGAAACTTGAGGAGTTGGCTTTTTGCGTATTCTCTGGAGTTTGGTAAAGGATGGTGGCGGAATGCAAACAAACAAAACAAACAAAGCTGGTCTTGCTCATCGGACGGGATGATGGGATGGAAACGTGTGAGGGCTAGGGAAGGGGGCGCGAGAGTTCTTCTTGTGGATTGTGGCTTCTTTGTTATTTTCTTTCCCATGTTCCTGCGTAAGGGGCGAGATGATGGATGGGCCCTGGCTGGGTTCTGAGTTATAGGCGAGAGACGGGACTGGTGGTGTTGGTAGTGAGAGAATATAAGTGCGCGAAAGCGTGGCTTTTAAGGATTTTGTTGCTCGAGTTCCTGCTGCGCTGACGATCATTGATCGATGTTGATGAGAGTGTATCTTACTATAATTGACGGAGGGGATGGTATCTGATAGTCGTCTTGATCTAGTAGAGCAGCTACGACAGATAGCCCTCTGATATTTATACACAAAAAGCTCATCGATCTCCAACCACCGGACTTCTCTGTTTCTTTCTTCATCTTCCACCACCCATCACCTCGAGTCCAACGGCGGCATAAACGCCATCCCCGTCCCCTCCCCCCCATCCACACTCCGACTCCTCACATGCACCCTCAACATCTCCAGGATCTCGCTATCCCGCCAGCGCTTCGGCACCGGCCTGTACGCGGGCTTGAAGTTCCCCACCGTCTGCGCCCACTCGCCCTGCGGCGGGTGCCGGGTGACCTCATCGCTCGCGGGCTTCGCGTCCTCGCCCACGGCAGAGGGGTTCGTCGACGAGAGCTCCTCCTTCTGCGTGGCCCAGTAGTACAGGTCCCAGTCGTTCTCGTCGAGGAGGAGGTCGTACTGGTCGAGCAGCGCGGGGGAGAGCGTGGGGAGGTGTTTGGCCGCGAAGGTGGAGAGGAGGAGGTCGGATTCGAGGGTTCCGCGCTTGCGGGATTGGTCTGCCGTCGGGGGTTAGTTACCGTGCTGAAGAATACAGCTGCCGGGAGGACTCTGGCGCCGTTGGGGAGGAGGATGTAAAAAAACGTAACGTACACACAAGCCGGGCTCTCTTGGTAGCATCATCCTCACCAATCCTCCTCAACGGCTCAATCTTGAACTTGGCACCCTCCAACTCTCCAACACCCAACTCAGACACATCATCAGCCCTTCGCGGGATAGTCGTAGCGAAAGCCCGTGTCGTCGAAAGAGCGAGGATGCGGCGCGCGGGTCGAAGCGTTCGCGAGACGAGGGACGCCATGATGTAGCGCTCTTGATAGTTGGTTCTTTCTTTTTTTTGTCTTTTTGTTTTCGGGCCCAAAGTCGGTACAATGGGGTTATGGAGTCGGAGGGGAGTCTTGAGACCAAGCAATTGGTGTGGTTGAGGAATGGTGAGAGGAAAAGAGGGAGAATTTGTCGTTGACGTCGTTGTTTCGGAGGGACAGCCGAGGCCAGAAGAAATTGGTAAGTCGAGCCGGAGCCGGGTGGGTCCGGGGGAACAAGATCGATCCATGGGACAGACAGATCTTCCATGACCAACAAACAAGACAAATTATGGCAACATTTTATTCATGTCGTATTTTACTTTTCAGCTCTCTCTCTCTCTCTTTCTATCACATCCCAAGGGTATCATCAACCAACGAGGCCGAGGATACCAATCTACCTAAGTTAGTACTCCGTAGTTCTCTCTCTAGCCTACTCTCCTCCTCTATGCCGTCGCCTCAGCATCAACAGTCCTGTCAGGAATCTCCACAGGCTTCTCCTCCGTCTTGGCCTCCTCCTTCTTCACCTCCTTCTTGGCCTTCTTATCCTCCTTGGGCTTCGGGTTAGGGTTTCCCGCCCAAACCAGCTTCCGCGGATTCATGAATGACTCCAAAACCTCGTCCGTCACCTGCTTTCTCCGCTCCTGGAATTGCTGCACGGAGGGCTGCAGGGCCTCGATGGCCAGCTTCTTCAGCTCACCGGTGAGGAGTGCGCCACTCTTGTAGTCGTTGTAGATCTTCTCGAGCTTCTCGTCGTCCTCCTCGAAGTAGGTCAGGTAGATGTACGAGACATCGACGTCGGGGTTGCCTCCCAGTGCGCGGTGCTCCTCAACGGTCTCTCGGCCACCGCTGAATGCGTGACGGTTGATCTTGGTCTACAACGGAACCCCACGTTAGATGATTCCCATCAATCGCCCAGAGTCAACATACCTTGATCTGCTTAGGGGTATCGGTCATGAAGATAGCCGAGTTGGGGTTCGACGAGGACATCTTGCCACCAGCTCCTTGCAGGGCAGTGAGGAACTTGGAGTGAATCAAGGCGGGCTTGGGTGAGGGGTATCGCATGCGATGGGAGTTGTCGCGAAGAAGACGGAAGTAGGGGTCCTGGTCGATGCCCATGGGAATCAAGCACTGGATCTTGGCGAGGGCCTTGGTTCGCACCTTGGCCGGCTCGTCGGACCAGATCTCGGGGTAGGAGGTTGCGAAAGCGGCCACGCACTGGACCGAAGGGAAGAAGATCTTGCCAACGTTGGTGCTTTCATATTGTTAGAGAATGAAGAGCACTCGGGGGGGAGGCATGGGAGCTAACCTTTCATTGAAGCCAAAAGCTCCACGAACCTGGTTGAAGGTGACAAGCTTGGAAAACTCCCAAGCATTCATGAGAAAATGGTTGCTCAGATACTTGAGATCGCTGTACAAGAACGTCTTCTTGACATCAAATCCCAGGGCGATAATGTCCCGCGCATTCTCCATAGCGTAGTGCAGCGTATCCTCAAAGGTCAGACTATCCTTGAACAGCGCCTTCTCGTCATCCGTCAACATGAAAACCAGGGGCACGTCAAAGACGTCCTGCAGCCACTTTGTGAACTCGAGGGGGATCGTGTGTCCCAGATGCAGACTTCCCGTGCTTGGACCCCGGCCGGTGTACAGGAAAAAGGGCTCGCCGTTCTCGTACTTGGTGAGGATCTTGTCAAAGTCTCGGTGGCTGAAGAAGAGGCCGCGTCGGAGCCAGCGGTGCGGTCGGTGGCCTGTCACCCTTTCGAATCGCTCGAGCAGTTCCTTGTCGATGATTGAAGTCTTCCATTTGCTGAAATCGGTGAGTCTCGATCCAAAAGAAAAGCGCCTACAAAGGCCTAAGAAAAAAAGAGTCTGGCTCTTCAAGGGATTCCATACTTGCAAATGGCTTCATAGTCGATGGCGGCAACCTCACCACTCTCGTTCTGAGCACCCTCCACAGACCAAGGGTTAATATCCTGGGCCTGAGTGGCCGCTTTCTTGGGTTCGGTATCCGCCATTTTTAATAATCGACGCTGACTGACTCTCCTGAGCTTCGAGAAAATCGAGATTCTTTGTTCGTCCAAGTATCGCGGGGTCGTTCCTCTTTGGTGTGGAGGGGCACACCGCGACGGTTTCGTACCTGCCCACCTTGACTCAGAGCCGTTTGGGCTGCAACCCACCAATGATGGTGGGGCCTCGTGGTTAGATAATCTGAACAGACGCCACAATGTTGCATCTGCGCCACACCTCTCCCAATGTGTGGCGCAGTTCTCATGTTGTCCAGAAGAGCACTCCAAGACACTGACTGTCGCGTGCTCCCCGAATAGCTTCATCGATAGGACCCAATTTGGAGACATGTATTATTACACTTTTTTTTCATGATATTTTGATACAGTCCAGCCCGTCAGCGATCCCTCAGCGACGGCAGGCCTAGCCCATCTTTTCCCATCCCGATCATGTACATGCAACGATTTCCAACGCCAGCATGCCCCCGAAAAGATCAGATCAACAACCTCTTCTTCTTCCACAATTATACCCATCAGGAGCCACAAAACCGTTCTTTCCACGTAGCCCTTCATAATAATAAATCGCATCTACTCTCGACGACCCGAGGAGCAGGGTTAACGCTGGCCGCGACTCGGTGCACGCAATCTAGAAAAGAAAAAGGAAACCCAATGCAGCAGCTCCTCCGCCCCTTTTTAGATCAGATGCTTTGATCGGAAGTAGGCGCGGAGATACATAATCTGCCAGCCCCAGAGGCCAACGAGCAGCCAGGTGGTGGCGACGCCGAACCACTTGACACGGTTGTTGGTGCTCTCATTGGTGTCTCGCAGCTTCTGCTCTCGGGAGCGGAGGTACTCCATCTCGCCAACCAGTTCGGCCGTGATCTCCTCGATGCGGCGGAGCTCGGCCTCGACGGGCTTGAGCTTCTCAGTGGCCTGGATGGCGGACCAGTCCTTGGCGTCGGCGCCAATGTCGATGTCGAGCTCAATCTGGCGGGAAGGGTTGTTCAGGTGCTTGGCTGGAAGGAAATAGAGGTGTTAGTTAGGCCAGATGAAGAGCAACGGGCATGTGAAAATGGGGGACAGGGGTTGTAGATAGAGGAATGGTCGACGTACAGCCAGTGAAGACGTTCTCGAAGCAAACGTCGAAAGCAGCGTCGGCGTGCGAAGTGAAGACAGTCCTTGACTCTCCAACGACATCCTTAGGCCGACCGTACTCGTTGCCAACAGCATCACGAATCTGCGAAACATGGTTAGAACCACTCCTCATGTCTTCCACCACGTCCTGCCGTCGCAACATACGAAAATGTTGACCATCATGCCATCGCCCTTGTACCCATCCAGAGTCGCCGTCACCACCACAAGCGTGTCCTTTCCAACAAAGTTCCGGACACAGCGCTCCTTCTTAGCATTCGCCTGCGTAGCGATCAGGTCGAACTTGAGGGCGCTCGCAACGCCAGCGAGAAGCAGGACACTGCAGAGGCACTGCAGCAACGAGCGTTGGAGTGCCATGGTGTTCGTTCTTGCGGTTGTGGTTTTTTTCTTCGTCGGCGAACTCCCTCGGTGACTTTCGTTTCGTCGTGTTCTTCCCGCTCGTTTCTTGTCGTGGCCGTGGATGCGGAATCAAGGGGGCTACGTAGTAAGTTCAAGCTCGACTAGGGGGGCTCCCTATCTGAACTTGAAAGGTGTCCCGGTCGCGCTCTGCCCCACATCGCGGCAAGGAGATGCCCCCACATTTCATGTGTCCAATCAAGTCTAGCCTTGGCGCTGGCCTCGTCGCCATCATCACGTGTGGGGGGGACAGCCTCGTTGACTTTTGGGCACACGGTTCGCGCGACCCAGACATCATCGCATTCTCGAAGCCAACCTTCAATTCGTCATCGCCATCTGCGCCAGAGCGCCCTACAGTCAATATGCCCAAGTGTAAGTCGTCTTCTTCTTCGTTTCTTCTGAGATCTTTCCTGGATGAACGCTAACATATTTCACAGTCTTCTGTAAGTCTCCCGAATCCCGCGCCGCGACATGCCCCTCCAGCTAACCTCTCCCTTCAGGCGACTACTGCGATGTCTACCTCACGCACGACTCCATGAGCGTGCGCAAGGCACACAACAGCGGCCGAAACCATCTCCGAAACGTGGTAGAATACTATCAGCGTGAGTGGCGCCCCCTCTCCCTCCCAATCTCCCATGTCGCACTCTCCCAATACTAACCGACGCCTCGTCCAGAAATCGGCCATGAGAAGGCCCAGTCCGTCATCGACTCCATCACTTCGTCCTACGCCGCCGAGGGCCAGGCCCACGCGAACCCTATGCTTCCCCAGAACCAGCCCGGCCAGGGCTTCCCGCCCCCCTTCGGCTTCCCAGGTGGTGAGTCGAAAGAGATCGCACCCTACATCTCCGACGATAGACAAGCATCGCTAACCGAATCTTTAGGTGTCCCGCCACCCTTCCCCGGAATGCCTGGCGCACCCCCGGGCCAGTTCCCCCAGGGTCTACCACGTAAGTTATACAAACATACATCTTCCCCTCTTGTCAGGCAGTCAGAGACTAACATGTTCTCAGCACCCCCCGGCGGTGCTCGCGGCATGCCTTCTATGCCCCCCTTCCCTCCTGGTCCCAACGGCCTGCCTCCCATGCCTCCTAACGGCATGCCCTTCCCCCCGCCCGGTGGTCTCCCATTCCCCCCCTCAGGACTTCCTGGAGCTCCGGGCGCAGCTGGCACACCTCCCGGTTTCCCCGGCATGCCCGGCATGCCTCCACCTGGTCAAGGATTCCCGCCCGGTGGCGGGTTTGCTCCCCCCGGAATGTCAGCACCTGGACAGGACAAGCGATGAGTGTTCTGGAAAAGTGAGAGATGGGTGTTTTGTTCTGGCTGATACTACTTACTTTACCCCTAGCATCAAGGCGAATTAGGCGTTCTAAGAAGAAATCCTGGTAAATAAATTCAAACCTCGAAAGAAAAGAAAGGCAATAAAGTACGCAAAAACAACCAATTTTGTTTGGACAACGAAAGGCGGCAGGAATCAACTCGACTTCACTAATGTCACTCGAGATGAGGTACGGCGAGGTGCCTGTCCAAGAAAGTTGTTATTGAAGCAAGGGAGCCAAGCCAATCGAGGCTCCTCAGCAATGATAGGTATCCGTGGTATCTTGAGGAATATCAACTCAAACCCAGGTATATATTATACATAACCACCCAGTTCCTTGAAACAGCAAGTGGAAGCAACTTGGATCATAATCCACGCATTCCGTCGCGCCTGTCGTCTTTTGCGAATCCCTTGGTCCAAAATCATACGAAATATAGCAACCGTCGTAAACAAAGTCGTTCCAAAGTCCAAAGTCCAAAGTCCAAATTTCAATTCGTAACGCGTAAAATCATCTCGATCATAAAGCCTCTTCTTTCTCTAGTGTTCGTAATCATTGCTGTGTCATGTCGCATGTATATAGAGGCAGTTCGGGGTCGATAGCTCGCCCCTTCGTCATTGTAAGATCAGGCCGTCAGTTCGCGCCGCGGGTGTTCAAGCACATGGGATTGGTAGTGATCACGGGCTGTGCTCGACCTGATCACCTCGCCAACTCCGTCGCGGACTTCCTTCGGTCCGCTAATCTTTTGTCGAAGCTCGCGTGTTCGCTTCTCACGCCGTTTCTCGCTGATCTTTCGTGGAAAGTTCTGGAGTTCCTCCAACCTACTACCCAGCGACAGCCTTCGTTTCTCTTTGCTCGCGCGCCGCTGAGCACTGTTTGCGCGCCAAAATGGCTTCCTCTCCTCACCATCCGACATTGTCTGAGGCGTGTCGTCGTAATCGAATCGTCTCCGCAGGGATTCATCGCTTGACCGATGTCGCATAACTCTGAGATTCCCACTAGGAGTCCGTCCGATAGTGCGCCGCTCGGGTCCATGCCAGTCGTAGGAAGTATAAAAGGAGTCTTCGCGCGGCGGCAAGATGGCAAAGGTGCGCTTCATTCTTGAGCTGAAACTCCTTTGAGGGCCGTGTGGCCGGTTGTCTACAAGGGGATATCGATAGATTTGTTCCACAGGTTCCTCGGCGAAACGGATACCGTCATCGTCCTCATCGCTGTACTCGTACTCGTAGCCGTCCTCGTCTTCACTAGACCACTGAGGCCGCCAGAAAGGGTGCAGCTTGCCTTCCTCCGCCGGGGTGTCATCAGGATTAGGGTATGGCGGCTCACGCTCCATGTCCGGCGTGCCTTTGCCCCTTCTGGCTCGCTCACGAACACGCGAAAGGGACAATTTGCGGGAGAAGATCCCTGGAGCCCGGGGCGCAGACGACGGGTGGTCGGTAGAATCGCGACTGGCGCGGCTAAAGGCGCGGCGGACCCTAGAAGGACGGCGCGGCGGCTTTTCTCCCGTCGTTTCGAAGTAGTTGCCAAGCTGGGCCATCTTTTCCTGAGCCGGAGTCATACCTGATGGTGTGGCTGGAATGAGATGGATGACCGGCGGATACCTCGGTGGCTCGGGTGGTGCACGGGGGTTGCGAAGGGGAGAATCAACCTCATCAAGTGAGAAGGGCGGCTGAGGGGGGGTGACGGGAGCCTGTTCTGTCGAATCCGTCGGGATGGGAAGCTCGGGTGTTTCGTCTGTCGGCCTATCGCCATCAGGCGACTCGGACGGCTTCGTCGAGTGGTCAACCATCAACACAGACGAGTTCTGGTGAGGATACATATGCACTGCAAGGGCCTCCGAAACTTCCAATGCTGTCCCATTCGTATCGACGGATGCCAGAGAAAACGGTGTGTTCTGAGAGCCATAGCCCCTAGCAAACAAGTAATCGTCATGGCGATCAGCGCTGAGTCGGCGATGGGCAGCATCGCCGGAATCAATCGACAGGGAACGCGGTCTAGTCACATCCTCGGGAAAGTATACAACTGGCAACTTTGCTTCCAGTTGTGCCCTCCTGACCCGAGACTCCTGAAGAGCGTTGTGAAGCTTGATGGTCTCAGCTGTCAGCGAGTTCGCCTTTGGCGCATTGTGGCTGGCTGAAGTCGAGATGGTTGGACGAGGGGCCGTGTTTGATGCCGAATGGCCTAGCGGTTTCCGGCCAGAGCCATCGGAATCAGAATGAACATGACTCCGGGATTGGCTCGAGGCATTGGCCTCCTCCTTGTTTGTGGGTCTGTTGATCAGTGTAGGGCTCATGCTTGTATGGCTCGAGTGGTGGCTCGAGTGAGATCCCAAAGAAGGTTCAGCGGGCTTAGGCTTCTGAGACGCTTGTCGATCAGGAACGACGGCCACGGGTACGCCAACAGAGTTCCAAACCTCGCGTCGAGCCCTTCCGCTTGCGGCGGAGTTTAGTGTCGTGCTCGAAGCCTGACTTGCTTGCTTGATAACTTCTGGGCGCGTTCGAGGGCGTGAGTCTCGTGGCAACTTGTCCGACATGAGTGAAGCGGCGGCTGAGCTCGGGGGGGTGTCGGCTGGGCCTCTCAGAGTAACCTGCTTGCGTACATGCCGAAGGGTTCTCTGTCTCTGCGGCGGCGCGTCCACGAGAATAGCCTCTACCACGGTCGAAAGGGTCGACTTGGTGGAAATCGCTGATGCTCTGCGGGCCTCAGAGCTGGCGGAAGTTCCTGTACTCGGCGGCGCAGCAGGAGAGCTCTTGTGGTCTGAACCCCCCTTCAGAGTTTCTGTCCTTTTATGCAGAGGCATCTGACGGACGGCTTTGGTCGCCATTGTCGGTTGAACCTCATTCGATTCTGGCAGATGCGGTTCGGGGGGGTTTGCTGGTGGAATATCCATGAGTTGGGGCCTCTTTTTGACGGTGACCAGTCTTTGCAGGTAGTGATCCCATTCTTGCTCCACCTCGCTCACTGAGCCCCAGTCGCTACCATACTGTTGACCATAATCTACGCCCGACCGGGACGCGGTGCTACTCTCGGAGGGCGGGACTAGATTGGCCAGAGCCAAGCCAAGAGCCTCTGGCTTGAGTACTCGGGCGCCCGCATCGGAAGGTTGACGAACAGTGGACTGAGATTCTTTGGTAAGGGCGGACGTTTTGTCCCCATCGTCGGAAAAGGGTTCCTCCAGGGCAGTCCTAAAGGAGCCGGTCTGAGAGCCGGCAGTTGTGGTTCGTGAGGGCGCGCAGTCGGCTGGACCCAAAAGTAGCAAATTAGGGCGACTGATAGGCTGAGGCGGTGTCACGTCAGGAGTCGGGGGACTCCTCTGATTCGGAGGAGTAGCAGGCGGCCGAGTCGACGCGTTCTGAGTAGTCTGTGAGACATTGTCGCTGGTGGTTGGGCTTGAAGGGGTGCCAGATGAGTTGCTCGAGGACTTGCGCGAATGCCTCGGGGGTGTTGGTGGCAGATCAGGACCACTGCCTATTCGTTTCGGCTGATGCTTGAGGGTCCGTGAGCCAGATTGCTGCGCGCCTCGATTCCCAGAAGAGTCAATGATCAAGTCATGATTTATCGGGGCGGTTCGCGAAATTTGTATGGGTATCTCGCTGAGTTTTTCGTGTTGGGGGCGTGGAAGAACTTTGTGTTTCTTGAACTGACGTTGGCCCATAAGGCTGGTCTGTAAGGCCGGATCGTGGGGATATTCGACGGGAGCTGCCATCATGAGCGGTGGAGAGATAGAGTGGGCTGCCGCCAGCATGCTAAAGGGACGAGAAGGTTGTGTTGTTTGCTTTAAAACAGATGCTCCGCGACAAAGATGGGATAAAGACACATGGGTGTTTGCATGCTGAGGCTCGATCGGTTCGTGGGTGGGATATTGGGGGTTTGGCGCGATGGATAGATTAGAGGGCAACCCGAGTCATTCAGTGAGGCTGTCAGACAAACAAACACGCGAAGTCTCTTTGTTCGCGCGGCAAGCAAAGCTCAACCGACTAGCGAAAGCAAGGCGCGGCTGTGAAGGCGAACTGGCACCCTGGACAGTTTCCGTGGCCAGGATCAGGATGTTGCTTCAATCTTCAATCGAGTGCGAGGACGGGAAAGACATAGTGAGGTCGCGGCAGGCGCCGGGGGGGGGATTGTAGATTCGCCGGTCGCTTATGGGCGAAGCGATATGAAATAATTATTCGAGGAAGTAATTCAACGGCGGGTGCAAGGTACAGGAGAGGCAAGAAACCCGGCAGAGTGGACAAGATGAAAGGAAGAGATATGGAAAGATGAGGTGAGTTGAGATGAGATGACGAGAGTAGAAGCGGCGATTCCTTGGGATGGATGACGGGTGGGTGGAGGTGCCAGACCAAGAACAGCAAGTGCGAGTGGAGGGGGGAGGCGGGCACGCCAAGGGGGCGATGTTTCCAGTGGGCTCAGTGGGCTCTGTCACAGTGGCCGCCCCCCTTTAACAGCCCCCCCCAGCGGTTGCATTTCACGAGCTGTGGTGGTTCAGCGGGCCGGGGCCAGTTGGGGTCAATGGGCCGGCCCAGTGCGCGCGCCGACGGGTAGACCCTCCCAGTGGAGGGTTGGCGATTTGGCACTGCCTGGACTCGACCACTGACGCAACCAAGGCCACTTGGACATGGGGGGGGAGAGGAAAGACAGTCCCTCGGGGATACTGCATAGTTCTTTTTTTACCCTCTCTTTTTTTTCTTCCTTTCCTTTTTCTTCTTTTTCACCTTTCTTTCTTTTTATGTTACGCCACCTGGATCCCGTCCCCATCTCTTTGGTTTTAAAGCCCGCCAGCCTTGCCTTGCATATGATATGGAGCATGATGATGCAGTGCCATGCAACGGTGGACGGATGGCTGCCTTCACCTTTGTTTTAAAAATAAGGGTCGGATGGGGGAACCTGGCTTTCGGCAAGTATCTTACGAGGGAGAGAGGAGGAGGGGGGCGAAGATATGGATCTGGCTGAGGTGTTCAGCTCCCGCAAAACCATGGAAAAGGGTTGCCTCAAAAGTAGACACGCAGTCAACACGCAGAAGGCCTTAGCGGGAAACGAGGTCATCGTTAACGCCAACTCATTGGACGGGTTGCATCTCAACTGTAGCGTTTATTCGTGCGTCGTACTGTGAGACAGTGCGATCCATGATCCATCCACGGGCTACGAATCGAACCTGGTGGGGACGGGAGCGGAGCGCAGAAGCTAGAGGGGAAGGATTGGAAGACCTGGAGAGACGTGGGATTGGTCCGACGCCATTCGTTTTCTTATTTTTCTTGGCCCTGGGCTCCCCATTGTTTAAAAGAGGCCATTTGGCATGTGTTACAGGGATCCCATCCCAGCCCTCCCTCCCAGCTGGG
The DNA here is from genome assembly GCA_013623725.1 of Fusarium robinianum. Lineage (NCBI taxonomy): Eukaryota > Fungi > Ascomycota > Sordariomycetes > Hypocreales > Nectriaceae > Fusarium > Fusarium robinianum. The sequence goes on along the minus strand of JABFFI010000815.1, from coordinate 37,862 downwards.
TAGGCAGGTAGTTGGTGGGAAACCCCGCCTCTCTCATCGTCGCGCACTTGTGATGCAAGTTGGCCTCGATATGGCTGGATTATCGACCAGGTTTTTTTTGTTCTTGAATGACGAGAAATGTTGGCTGGCTGGCTGGCTGGGTCGTTGTCTTCGCCTTGACTCGATCGTCCACAGCAAAAAGTCATACCCCCGAGTCCTCATTCGAGGAAAGGTCTGTGGCGGACCACCCTCTCTCTCCCTTGACACGCTCCTCCTCCTCCTCCTCCTCCTCCTCCTTCTTCACCTCCCACGGCACTACCTACATGGAGCAAAACCCTCTCACCTCACAAAGCAAACCTCGCCTGTCCGTCTACTTGACCCTAAGGACAGAGTGGCCACTAACCGAAAACGATTGCAACCTCCATCTCTGGTCCATCTGCATGTTGCAAAAGTTGGTGTCTTGAACAGACCACTCACAGTCCATATCGCCTCTCCCACTCGGTCGTCGGCCTGTCTTCGCAACCTCGCGACCCTCTTTTCTCTTTCTCGTGCATGTCTATGAACCAAATCCGGGCCAGTCGCGACGAGCCATCCACTAGACGAAGCGACTCAAGCGACCGCTGAGGAGTTTGCTTTTCTCTCACAACAAACAGGAGCTTGAAACATTCATGCTTTTCCCATGTTTGACTCGTCGTCTCTTTCCTCTTATTCATGGAGAAAAAAACTTCATCCTGCATCAAGAAGCAAGACTTGTTGCAAGGCCCATCCCAGTCGTTTTTGCGCATTGTCCAAATTAATTCTGGCAGAGCCCACTCACTTCATTCCCGAGTCCCCAACATTGAGGTTGTTGCATCTCGGCAAAATTGGTTCTGGGATGCCAAAAATTGCAACAAAATAACTTACTTGCTCGTTAGCACACGACTAGTGGAAGCCAGCACGACGCAAATCTCGCGGCCAGCGCCATGAAAACTTCTTCGTTGTTGATAAGGTTATCAATGTGCCATTTCCGGCGTCTATATACCGAGTCGTTTAAGGCCAGTGCAAGACTCACTCACCGATACTCTGTACGCTCCGCTCCGTTCTGCTACGTACAAAGTATAAGCCTCGATCCATCTTCCTGCTTCGAGATTTCATCTTCCAACATGAGATGACACAGAAAAGCCCATTGTCCACGTCTCACAGACCGCACCACACACGCGAGCTCGGGCCCCTGATTTACGACCTGCGATAGGATCAAGCATCGTGTGTTTCCTTCCGCCATGCTTCGCTCGGACCCTGACTCCTGAGCCCCTGGCTTCCCCGAGACCCTGCGTCTTGTGTCTCGATCTTTGGCGTTGAACCTTACAACCCTCCTTTGGAATGCATCCGAGACACCAAAGCTGGTGGTGGTGGCCTTGGCCCTGTACACCACACAGTACTTCTAGTGAAGAAGAATCGGAATCCGGGAGGTGTGACATGGATACCCGAACAGGCACTAGTGTTGTGATAAATGACTTGACATTCCGACAACTCGTGATCTTGATAATCTAAGGCGGAACGAGATGTAAGTGCTTAGTAAGCTTGGTGAAGCCTCACATTCAACTCGGCGAGTCGCCTACCCTAGAGCCATGTTTTTCATCACTGATCCCGTCAGCAATTACTCTGTTATGTGAAGCAGCAGGGCGTTAGAATAGCTTGAATGCCGTTGAGGCAGCCTTTGGTGTTTAGTGATGATTGGGTAGTTGAATTCTTCGTTTCTAGTGTTGGTGTTGGTGTTTAGTCTTGTTCGTGGCACGGTTACTTGCGAAATCGTCCCAACTAACTACTATTGGTATGGATATAAACATCTGTTGTAGTATTATCCACCCGCCAAACACCCGCTGAACGGCCTAAACACAATACAAGGCTATAGTCAGGACATAGAGAGTAACTACTTCGAACCCAACCGTTTTCCGAAATCAGGTACTCGTGATTAAAGAGCCAATTGGAGACGGGGCCATGATCCTCCGACTGGGAGAGTCGTCGATATGGGACACACCTGGCCATGGCCCGGACTGAGGAAGCACTACAGCCGCGTAGGGCACTAATTTGATTGTAAGAAGAGGTTCACCACCGAGGTATAAGTCTGGCTTCGAAGTTCTCTCTCACCGAAGTGTTATACCCCTGAATGACCGGGAGCAGCACGGGGGGCCAGGGACAGTTTCAGGGAGCCGGCATCACGATGGCGGTATGGGATATAGAATTTGTGCTTCTCTACCCAAGCGTCCGAGTAATGTTACAAGAAGGAAGCTGGATAGTCCAACTGATCTACCTTGTGATCCTGTACTGTCAGACCAAACACCTACATACCATTGACCGAGCGCCGAAGCCTGTTGGGTACCAAAAAGGATAATTTTCCCTGAGCCGGGAAGAAAGCTGGCTCAATCACATAACCAGCCACGAGCTATAGAATGCGTAGGGATGCTAAACGTCCGTGGACAAGAGTTGACGAGTATGGCCCTCCAAGCCAGTGATGTCCCCTGGATGATAGTGACTCTCATGAGCCCAACTACACCAAGAACTCTGCGCTTTCCTACCGGCTGGCAGACTAATATCCCCATGTACCTATGATATCACGCGAGGCAAGTCTAATGTTCTACCTGGCATTCAGCATATATGGATTGTTCGCGTTTGGCTTGAAATAGAACCCCTTGGCTAGATTTCCAAGAACTTCCCCCCGATTTGAACAAACGCATCATCTAGTTGCCAAGATAGCTTCTAATTAACCAGATCATCGATCACTTCTTGGTTCAGTATCCTTCAAACTTGACGTGGGACTGAATACTAATTCGATGGGACAGCTCGACCATTCAGCCGCAGGATGTTTTGGTGGCACAACGACCTTCGACGACACGGGACGCCACGTATCTAACCAGACATACAACCGGCTGACTTTTGTTTATATGATTGTCGTGGCGACTAAGCAGCTTCGAAGTTGGATACCAAAACATCAATGCGGATCAAGACGAATCATCCAGCATTGGTAACATCAGCCAGAGCTCGGAGTGTTCGGTCGATAGACTCATCGATGACCCGGAGAGTGATTACTACATATGCCCTGGCATCAGTGAGATTTTAGGGGACTTGATAGACAAGCAGGTCCGGGTTAACTAGAATAATATGAGATGTCGGACATGGCTGTAGCTTAACATCCATGGGGTCTTGTCGAGGACATTCTCCTCTGCTCCTCCCCTTCAGCTGGTCGTATTCTCTTGTCAAAATTAGAAGTTACACGACTTCCTTAGGAAAGAGTGTCTAGCATAGATGATCAAAGCCATGTGACTATTGCAGTCGAAGAGGGCAATGATAAGTTGGACCTCTCTGTTTAATACTCTACAGTTACGATTGGCGCAACTCACAACTGAATGTGGAGAGGGATGAGAGCAGTACCCCATACCCGCAACCGAATTAATCACGATATGGTTTGAGCGGGGGGGGGGGGGTCCGAAATATTCGGGGACTTAGCCTTGCATCATGCGGACGAAGACAAGGGAATCTACCTACGGCTCCATGCCAACATGACACCGGCTCTTCTAGATCTCGGGATCCACGTCCAGCATGCAGCTCCTCCGAAGCAAGGGAGGGATCAAGAGGGAAAGGGAGAAAAAAAAGTGCTCAACCGGAATAAGCAGCTGCAAACTGGCAAACCATTCATTGACTTGTCAAAATCCTCTTGCCGGGGTGCGATCTTGAAGAATCCCCCACGTCCAATCTGATCACGACATGGAGTTGGTGGTGCGGGGAAGGGACTCTTGTTGAGGCGTCCCAGATACGAAGTCGCTTCCGGATTCGTACGTAGTATGGCGGCCCTGCGCGTTCACGTACGTTATCAGGATCTTCCATGGCACGTTGACCCTCTCCGCATTTCCTCGGCTGCCATTCGAGCGAAGAAGGTAGGCACTCGAGTGGAAGTGGTCGGATGGAGATGTCGGCCGCCTTTGGTCACTCGGGTCTACTGTATGGGCTGACTGACCGCCGGCGGTCCACGCGTCTTCCTTGCAATGACGGGGAAGAGGAGGAGGAGTAGGAGGAGAAGCCTCTGTCTCCTTTCTAGCGGAGGGTTGTTGACGAACTTTCTTCAGGTGCAGACGCGTGGCTTTCCTGTCAGCTTCAGCGGATGCACACGGAGGTATATATATATAATTCAAGACACAGCAGGACTGCAGTTCTTTGGACGGGCGAGGTCGTTGTCAGCGGCTGATGACGTTCATAGAGGCTGGGGTTATTTTTGAGTGGGCTGAGCTCAAGCCACGACGCGATCGCCGAAGGGTCCACCCCGGACCATATCTCTGTGTCCCTCGAGCAACGTTGCGATGGATTGGATGGATGGATGATGGATGGATGGATGATGGATGGATGGATGGATGATGGATGGATGGGTGGATGGATGGATGCTTGGCTTTTCTCCTCAATGGGACCAGCACATGGAACTTTGACGAGCCAGCCAGTCACCATCACTCGGTTTTCCTGGGCAAGGTGAATTGGGCACCTTTCTCTTTCGGGTGGTGGGATAGGTCAGTTCACGTTTTCGGATCAAAAGACGGGGATAACAAGTGTCGTGACGGAGTAAATACGACCCTGCCTCGGTAGGTATGATGGAAAAGACCAGAAGATGTGTCACTGGTGCCCTGTGTTAGGTTGAGTCATTGAAGCGAGCCACGGGTCTTCCCACAGCTCGGGCAGCAGATGTTGTTGACTTTTTTTTGCCATCACCAGACTCGGATCGGATAGCTTGCGATCTATTTCGAGAGCAAGGCGTCAGAGCCTCATGTTCTAGAGCTCCTCTGTCTTTTTTGGGGGGTTTTTCTTACGATGAGGTCACCGGCTCCGTGAAGCATGAGCAAGCATTCCACAGATTTCCACCATCGCCAGACACGGGTCCATCTCGGAAGCAAATGAGGCCGTGCCGATGCCGGGAACGCCGGACACAGACCACATGGTGAACCCCGCTAACCAAAATGGAAAAAGCCATGTACCAAGAATAGCCCTGTCGCTTCATGCCGACCACCACCACCTCACACACCCACCAAAACCGGTGGTTCTCGGTGGGTGTGAACATCGCCTCCGCCCATCATCAACCGGCGAAACTAAGTACAGCTACCCCGTAATGTTGTTATTTTCTTGCCGTTTTCCAAATTTGGCCTCGCGGGATCGGGTCAAAATCATGGCTGTCTTACATAGCCACTCCTACACGGTAGAGTTTAGACCCGTCTTACCGGCTTCGCGGCTCCCGTCGAACCAGTCGCCAGTCCCTGTCCATCAATTGGCCATTCCGAGGATAGCGACACTCAAGGCTCTGTGGCTCAACTCAGCCCTTACCATCTCGCAAGCTTCCGGCGTGGGGAGGGGGAATTCTCAACATGCCGTTCCCATCGCGAGAGCCGTGATGGAGGCCGAACGCGGGGACTAAGAAAAGCTGCATATGACGTGAGGCCTAGGCTGTCTAGGCTGTCTAGGCTGTCTAGGCTTTTGCCGTTCACCGTCGCCCCGTGGCAAAGCAGGCCTCTGACGGACGATAACGGGCTCCAGTCACGACGCAAGCTTTTGTCATTATTCCAGTTTTGGAAACGGTGGGAGGGTTGTCACTGGCTGTCAGCAGTACGGCTCGTCCAGGGTCCTGCGTCCCGGCAAACCGAACCTCGTATCGATATCGCCATTTTTCACCAGCCACCCTACCATCTACCATGTGCCCTATCAGCCCTGCCGACCAGTCGGCCGCCATTGGCATCCATCGTCTTCGAGATGCCAACCCAAGCGTGGTATCGCTCGAGTTGTTGCCGGGTTGGGTCAGCACTGGCGAGCACGAATATAAAGAAGGGCCTGCCAGTTGTCGGATATTCCATTCATTCATCTCAACACACCATCGTCTTTCGTTCAAGATTATCCCCCTCGATCTATATCGATCAACAAACACTTACACATACATTCGTTAACCCCCAAACACACACAACAACCTACCCCGAACAATGAGAACTTCCGGACTCTTTCTTACCGCTGCTGCGGCCGTCGCCAGCGCTCACTTTACCGAGAAGGACGGCGTCTACACCTGCGAGACCCCCAACGCCAGTTACTGCCTTGGCGGCGATATCATTCTTCGATGTGATGCCTACGGAAAGGGAACACCTGGTCGATGCTCAGCCAACCTCTCTGGGTATCCTCCCGCAGGAGGAGTTGCTTCTTGTTATGAGAAGCCCGGCACAGAAGGCTCCGCCGTCTGTGTGAAGAACGTAAGTGATGGCCCCTCCTCATCGAGTTGTCTTGACCCTTCTTGAATACTAACATGAACCATAGTGCGTTGTCTATGGCGATCAGACCTACACTCTTCCCTCAGAGCTGTGCCATCCTACCCACACAACCAGCTCAGTCGAGACCTTCAGCACCATCTACACCCACCCTACACACGAGCCCAGCCAGTACCCCAACTCGACAAAGCCCGCAGAGCCTACTCACCCCGGGAAGCCTGGAGAGCCTGGGCACCCGGGCAAGCCTGGAAAGCCCAACTATCCTAACCCTACCGAGCCCGGCAAGCCCTATGAGCCCAAGCCCACGAACCCCGAGGACTGCATCACCAAGACTCAGACCATCGTGTACCCCAACCCGACTCAGACCGGCGAGAAGGTGACGAGGACCATCACTTACACCATCCCGACTGCGATCTCACACAACTCTACCATCGTCCACCCGCCTCACAAGCCCGGCCCTACCGGTACCCCCGGCGGCCACCAGCCCAACGCTACCTGCCCCGACTGCGGTGATGGCAAGAAGGGCGGTAGCAACGGCGGAAAGGGTGGCGATGCTGGTGACAAGGACACTGTCGACTCTCCCGATGAGGCGACCCACCTTCCGGCCCGCCCCACCGCCGTCCCGGACACCATCCCCACTGCCGGCGCCGCTATGAACACCGTGACCGGCGTCCTCGCCATCGTCGGTGTCGTCGCTGCCTACCTCATCTAAATCTCTTTCTATTCTACCATACCCTACCTTGCCTAATCTCTTACTACCAAACACCTGTTTTGTTTAATCAAACATTTACGATCCTTACATGATACATGGGAGCGCGGTTACTGGGAATCATCTGTTTTTTATTGCTTCTCGCGGTTAGCGGACGGCGTTTAGGGAAAACAACATGTCATGTTGGACCGGGACCCCGGAATCGAATTGGGCCCGAGCGATTGCGGAAACTGAACTTGGGATTTGAGCGTCTATCTACACATACACGCCATCTTACTGCCTACCTATCTACTTAGGACTAGGCACTACTACTACTACATACCTACTACCATATTACATATATCTTAATGCTACTCAGCGAGTCATTCCTTTAGAAACTAGACTTGGATTCAAAATCAATGCTCGCGTTATATTCTACATTTAAAATCCACTATCGCTCTTTGTAATTCATTATCATGACTCGTAATGTTGTCGTCGCAATTGTACTGTGACCAACAAAAGAAGAACCCTCAACACCGTCCCGACCTCAAAAGTGCATCAAATACCCAAGCCTGCGGTACGTCCGCCTCCCTCTCACACTCAGAAACATAACTCAAATACAACGCATACCGAAACAAAGCCTCCCTCAGCTCCCCCTCGGAGATATCCTCCCTCCCCACACCGCACCGCCAGTCCTCGACGCCGAGCCTATCGCCGCCGCCGCCCTCACCCTCGACAGCCCAGGACTCGCCTCGCAGGCCGGCCCAGAGCGCCATGAGGAAGGCGTCGTCGAGGGGGAGGTTCTTGGGGACGCTGCACCGGGGCGACCAGATTGAGGGGCGGCGGCGGCGGCGGATGGGGTCGCGGGAGAGCGTGGAGAGGGTGCGTTCGGCGATGGAGGGGTCGAGGAAGGAGACGAGGACGGTGAAGGTGCGTTTGGCGAGGATGGTGTTGAAGGTGCGGGATGTGAGGCGGGCGTGTTTTATGGATGGGGGTGGGAGGTGGTGGAGGATTTGGAGGAGGATCTCTGTGGGGAGGGTGTCCATTTGGTGTGTGTGTGTGAGATGTATTCTGATGTATTCTCTGTATCCTTATTCTGTGGTGTTGAGTTATGTATGTGTCTTGGTGGTTTGCTGAAGGGTTGAAGCAATTCCAAAGAGTTGGAGTTGACAACCAAACTTGCAGGTTATTTGAACAATGATATCAAAAAGGACAAGAAGAATGCAAGAGGAATCAGACACCCTTCCCCCATCCTTCTTTTCCTTTTTTAAACCGCTCCCTCCGCAGCCAAACCCTCTCCTCTCCTCCCCTCCCCTCGGAGCCGCAAGACTTGCAGATTCCAATCATCCACGACCCCCCGGTCCGCAAAGGTTCTCACCCCCGGCCTTGCACTCACGTCAGAAGACCCCCGGGGGGAGGGGGGCCCACCGAGCCCCGTCGAGTCAGGCGCCGGTATTTCGTTTTTCTTTTCTTTCTTTCTTTTCGTCTGCGGACCTTGAAGGCCGAAACGAGAGCAGGGTGCGGGCGCCGGAGTGGGCGTGACTTGTTTCCTGGGTGTTGTTTTTCGGGTTTGCTTGTTTTCGGTGCTTTCGTGTAGGTTGTTTAGGCTGGCGGATTTGAAAGACCGTGAGGGCATGGGGGGTAGATGGGAGCGATACCGGGTGCTTTGGACTGACGTCAGGTAGGCTTGGATCCTGGGAACTTGGGATGGGAGATGGGAATGGATTCACGTAACGCGTCGACAGCTGACAGGACGATTGTGTAATCAGCCCCGATTCCTCTTGCTTCCGGTGCATGTGTGTATCCTTGTTCACAGGCGCTGCATTCTCCCCCATTCTCCGCGGCACACGACCTCCCTCCCCTTGTTTCTAGATAGCTTCCTCCCCCACCACCGTCCCCGACTCTCCCGCCGCCGTCTCATCCTCCCACCACTCCTTCATCAACCTCAACCTCTCAGTCCTCACGCCCGCCAACCGTCTCCCCTCCTCCGTCTTCATCATACCCCCCAACAACAGCAACTTCTCGTCAAAATGCTCCATAGTATTCTCCAACGTCCTCCCCTTGGCGCCCCCAAACGCAAACGCCCGCCCTACGCCCACGGCACCCATGGCGTCCAGCCTGTCGGCGTCCTGGACGACCGCGAGCTCCGGATACGTCTCCACGAGGGCCCGGGTGCGCGCCGGGTCCTTGACCTCGGAGGAGTAGCTGACGCCGAGGCAGATGGCCTGCACGGTGGAGGCGAGGTCCGGGGGGGCCCCGAGGGAGAGGAGGAGGGTGGAGATGGCGAGGGTGGAGTCCTCGCCGGGCCGGAGGTACTTCTTGTCGCCGACGTCGTGGAGGAGGGCGGAGAGGGTGATGAGGGGGAGACGGGTGTTTGGGGTGTGGGAGGCGATGTGATGGGAAAGACGGAGGACGCGCTGGATGTGGTTGAAGTCGTGGGAGGCGTCGTAGTTGGACATGTATTGTTCGACGTAGGCGGTGACCTTGGTGATGAGGTCGTCGTCGATGGTGAAGTTTTGAGACGTCATGGTGGTGGTGGTGGGAGTCTGATGATAATTGCGGTGAGTTTCTTTGGCCAACGATCGATGTCCAACGTTAGAAGTGTAGGTGTGCCAATGGCCAAATCCCCAAAGCTGCGAGACGAATCCTCGGTGTAGACCCCAAGACCTCTTGCTACGCAGCACGGGGGAGGAGAACGTGTCTCTTGCACGCAGCAAGTATTTCATCGAGCGAGGGATCAGAGATATGTCCACGTTTTTGTCACCAACAGGCAGGCAAATGCTTCGTAGATCTGTTATCAATTACGGAGTAGCGTCGAGTTAGTACGATGTGCCTGAGTCTAGTCTTTTGGGTGAGACGCGGTGGAATTGCCAGCACGCGTTTGGCATCTCATCAACGCGACGGGAACCCACGTGACGATCGATCGTTGCATTTAATAGTCGAGTCCTTGCTAAAGGAATCGATGGATTTATCTTCATATTTAGCATATTGCCACGAATTGTTGGATTTTGGGGACTCTGACAAAGCTACTAAAGTATTTGGCCATGGCCACTTTTCTCGAGGTCAACCAAGCTACAAATGAGCTTCTTCGCTGCGAGAGTTGAATGTACGAGGTAGGCTGCCATTTCTTACATCTATCGAATCCCGGTCGTTATTTGGACGCGAGTTTTGTCGATAAATTGAGTCTTGACAGAAATCAAACCTGCGAGAGTCTGCAGTGACACCCTTTCTCTAGCAACTAATTGGTCTTTGGGAACGTTGAGGTTATCGAATCATCCTCCCCATGCATCATGGGCGTTTGCCTGCAAAGTACTCAATCACAAGACACTCTCCTCGGCACGACCAGGTCCAATGGGCTTGATGTCCACAGAAGCAATACTCGGTAAGCTGGATAGTATTAGAGCCAAGTCCCGCCGAAGCCGCGATTCTCTCGTGACTTTCCGGTTGAAGCTAGTGATTTTCCTCTTCGAAATGGGCCTCGTCTCGGGCTTCTAGTAGGTACTCCGTAATACCTAGGTAGGAAGAGCAATGTACACCGCGCAAAGTACCTACAATCCTTTGTGCAACAACGAAGCTGGCGGCCTTGATTCCAAGGACGCTTCACCGAGTCACCCGCATTCCGCTCAAGCTGGATTGGATAGTCATCGGTTTCAAGTCCTGCCTTTGCAGTAGGAATTCCTGCACATCACCCATCAAAGCTGCTTGAAAGTGGCATCTCCGAGTTCCCAACCACCCACATCCACCATCATCAGCATGGTCATGCTCGTCCTCTCGGTTCCCACATCGACGATCTTTTCCGTCTCGGCGACGCAACGCTCTTCCCCGCGACAGCCACTCAGAGGTGCAACCATCGCCAAGCAGGCAGGAAATGGATGGTCCAGCGAGCGTGCAGAGCGGCGGACGGACCTCGAGTGTGACTGCCCTCACATACCCGCCGGGGCTAGAGACCATGGTGTGCATGAAGCCGGATGGCGGAGGGCCGATGCTACCGATGCTAGACTCAGCTCTCGGGCACACGCGGACGGGCCGTAGGTGCGAGGATGGAGACGACATGCATGGTCGAGCATGGCCCCAGCATGGGCTTCCGCTGTCGCAGTGCTGCTGCTGCTGCTGCTGGATGAAAGCGTGGTTTTTTTTTTCTCTTCCCTTCCCACTTTGTTTTCTTTTTCAGCTTCGATTCCCTGCTGTCTGTGATATTCGTCGCATGGATGAGCGACGGTTGAATTGCGGTGGTTGGGGAAGATGGGGATACAGTACCTACCTACGCATGAGGCCGTGATACGGGTTGACCGCTTGGCCGCCACCATATGCGTCTGGATGGGTTGCTTCTGTCCTCTTCAGGACTGCGTACCTACTCTGTATGTACAGGATTTGCGAGTTATCACTTGTCGACAAGCTAATTAGGAGACTAGCGTTTTTCGAGTTTCTGGTGGTTCATCGTGACTTGTTCTGACTCGGAACCTGCCATTGCATATCATGTCGGATTTGCTGATGATCGCCAATGAAGAGTCAGTCCTGTCTGTCAAGGCATCTCCGGCAGATGAGCTAGACCGTGCATGATCCATAATCCCTCGCCTTATTACGAGCTGAAAAAAAGAGAGGCAATCAATAGGGAAAGCTACTGCGGCACTGCGTATGTAGAGTGGTGGGTGAGTGCATTGTGATGGTGAGGGTGACCCAAGATGTGAGCAAGTCGAGATGGATGCCGAGAGGCTCTCATGATTGGTCGGACCGTAGCGTGACGAGATATCCAGCCCTGTGCTGGCACGGGCCAATCATACGTTCAAATTAGACGCCGACGGGAAGGCACCTTCCCCACAGACCCGGGCCTCGTTAGCGGCCTTCGCTCCGTGATTCGTCCGTACCTTCCCTGGTTGACCCCTGTCTCCCCCGCTATGGCTGCTAAATATTGCAGCTACCCATGCACGCACTCACACACTTTTTTCCACTTTCCACTTCTTTCGTCTCCCTCAACCTGCTTAACCGCCGACGCTTGCGGGCTTGTGGTGGGCGAGTGATAGACGAGGTTTGGTTGACCACTGCGAACCTGGTGTTTCCTCGTTTTCCACCTGTCATTGGCTGCTCATGCAAACCCGCAGAAGTTCTACGCAATGCTACACACACACACACACACACTCGTTTCCAAGACGGCAACTGCTGCCATCCATGGGGGACGGGGGGTTGGCCGCGTTACGGCTGATCCCGTCCCGTCTTTCTTTGTGACATTTTTGGAGGCGGCCATCTTTTCAGGCCTTCCTATAAGACTCCCAACCAACACCAGGCCCCCAACTTTTCTCTTTTTCTCCCTTTCTCTCTTCTTCAGCAAGTCCGTTCAGTCACGAATCCTGTTTTCTGTTTCTTCCCTCCCCCTTCCCTGTTTGTTTTTCCCCCCTTCCCGTAGAGCCGGTCTCTACATCCCCTTCTAATCTCAGTCTCTAATCGTCAATTTTCGCCCTTTGGCACCTCAACTCGTTTACCCTCAAAGTTGCCGGCCAGCTTCAGAGACTCTTTTTCACAACCCATTTTACTTGTTTTCGCACTTTGAATACACACGCCCTGTTCATAATACCCCCTAATAACAGAAATCACGGATTTCACTTGCTCGCCAAACGCTAGGAAACCAGACATTCAACCTTCCAGCTACTCCCTCCGTTTCAGCATTCACCAAGGCACTTCACAACAGAAAAAAGGAAATCAACAAGACACTAGCGAATTCACCATGTCTTCCATTCAGCTTTCGTTCTCTCTCCGCGTCTCCTCCGGCGTCAAGACTGTCCATCTCCTCGGCTCCTGGGACAACTACGTCGGCCAGCTCCCGCTCGCCAAGGACAAGTCCTCGTCCAAGTCTGGTTCCTGGAAGGGTACCTTTCGATTCCAGAACTCGACTCTCGAGCTCGGTCAGCGGTACTGGTACTACTACATCATCGATGGTTACCATGTTGCCCACAACCCCAGCGTTGGCTCCATCATCGAGCCGACCACTGGTCGGGAGTTGAACATCCTTGATGTTCCCGTCGACTCTCCCAAGTCCTCCTCTCACCGCTCGTCGTCTTCCAAGTCGTCCTCCAAGTCTTCGTCCAAGTCCTCTTCCAAGTCCTCTTCGAAGTCTTCTTCCAAGTCGTCGTCGTCGTCCAAGACCTCATCGTCCAAGTCCTCCAGCAGCAAGAGCTCGTCCCGTCACTCTTCCAAGGACAAGGAGCAGCGATCCCGCCACCGCTCTGGGCTCTCCGTCGACATCCCCAAGGGTCGCCCATTGTCCATTTCCCAGATCCAGGCCCCCAAGCCCATGTCTCCCCACGCTACGAAGCACATCCTGGACGCCGACTTCGCCGACAACGAGCAGATTGAGGAACTCACCGCCCGCTTCGGCAGTGCAGGTCTTGATGACGAGTTCATCACCGACTTCACCTCGTCTCCCGTCTCCTCCACTGGCTCTTCGCTTTCCTACCGCTCTGACAGCTCCTCACCCAGCTCCTCGCTCTCCGGCTACAGCACTCCCGGCTCTGACTGCAGCACTTGCACCTGTGAGCGCTACGGTATCACCCGCAAGGGAGAGCGTGTCAAGCTCGACTGCGGCGGCTCCCGCTGCGGTTTCGACGACGAGAGCTCCGATCTTTGCTCCAGCGGTAGCGAGGATGAGTATGACTACGAGTACGAGGCCGCCGAGGTCGCGCACACCAGCTCCCGCCGCCACGGCATCGTCGTCTCCCGTTGAGTACGTCACGATGTTTAGCGCCCTTCGGCAGGAGGCCAAGAGAATCCTTAGCCGTTCACTCCTTGTCCTGAGCATCCCGTTGACGCGATCTCGCGCCGGGCTGACTCGGCCCATGTTGTTGTGGTAATATTAGCACAATCCCTTGAAAGACTTTACGACCCCAGGCCCATTGGTGTCGATGGCACTCCAAGCTGGCCTTGGTTCGGCGCCATCGCGTCAATGCATGGCACTCTCTGTGGGTCGATGCTGCGATCCACTCCGTGGCCACGACGGCTCCTCTCGTGGCTGCGTGAGTATAATCTCAACCTTGCTTCCGGTTCCCGAGTGAGTTGGGGGGGCCCCTTGACAAGATGTATCAATCTCCCCCCCCCAGAACCGGTGCAGATGAAAAGAAGCTGGAGGATCTCGTCTGGCACGTCGACGAGATGCCAACTCTGGCAAATATCAATTTTCGGATGTGGTATTAGACCTGGCGATGGAAGACGGTCTATGCTAGCCATTTATGAAGAATGAGGTGGATGATTCAAGGCAGAGAGACATGACATGAGTTATGATTGACGATATGAACTGCCTGTGGATAGACGACGATTGAATCTATTCATGATGACAAGAAAGACTTTAAGCTATCGCGTGTGACTGACTCTTGTGTGTCATTGTGTTGTACTAAAAATATCTTGATGACGATGTTTCATCGTTGGTCTCACTGTAGGTCTCAACGTAAAGATCCAATACTCTCTCGGTGTTTCGGGTTAATATTGCGACGTTTAGCGCGTCTAACGCGACACGGCGTCTATAGGCGGGGATGGCGGGGTAAAGGGGAAAGCTCCACGCTACATATCCGTCCACCTGTCTCGAGCTACGAGACTGACCTACATACATACCTCGAAGACTGCTCATCTTCCACGGTCCAACTTGTAGACTACGGCTTCATAACCTGCCAATTCATTCACCAAACCCTCTGCCTCTATAAAAGGAGGATTCTATTTTCACTACCAAAGCCTAGACAACCTCCCTGCACCCATTTATCTAGCCATGTCAAGCTCTGCCGAAACCACCGCCGACGAGCCTCTCATCCTCCCCATCATCGACTCTCACATCCACATCTACCCCAACTCCGAAGTCGACTCCCTCGCCTGGTGCTCCCCCGATCACCCACTCACCGGCCAACACTCCATCGAAGAGTACCGCGCCGCCGCTGTCTCCGCACCCTCCCTCCTGGGCTTCATCTTCGTCGAGAGCGACCGCAAGAATGACCTCGAGACAGGCGCCGCTGACGGATCTGGCTGGGAAGCTCCCCTTGCTGAGGTGGCATGGATCAAGAGAGTAGCGCTGGGGCAACCGCGTGAGGGAGAGGGCCATGTCGCCGAGGATGCGAAGCTGTGTTTGGGTATCGTGCCGTGGGCGCCGGTGCCGAGCGGTGTGGAGGCTATGGAGAGGTATCTGGCAAAGGTCGAGGAGGAGGCTGGGGAGGCGTGGGGGAAGGTCAAGGGGTTTAGGTATCTGGTGCAGGATAAGCCTCATGGTACTATGCTTGAGGACGACTTTATCGAGAGCGTCAAGTTGTTGGGTCGTCGGGGGTTTGTCTTTGAGGTGGGTGTGGACCAGCACCGCCGGGGAAAGAAGCAGCTTGACGAACTCATCGAATTCGTCGATCGCGTACACGACGGTGTTGAAGAGGAGAAAAAAGTCACCTTGGTCCTCAGTAAGACTTCCCGACTCTCCCCCACTCCCTCCCTTGGCCCTTGACCACTAACGTGACGTCTCAGACCACCTCTGCAAACCCGACCTCAGCATCTACAACATCACCTCGGACCCCTCCTTCAACACCTGGCGCACCGTCATCTACACGCTCAGCAAAGTCCCCCAAGTCTACATGAAGCTCTCCGGCTGCTTCTCCGAGATGCCCCCCGCGCTCAAGGCCGAGACGCCGAACCACATCTTCGAGTCCATCCTGGGCTGGCTGGGCATCGTGCTCGCCACGTTTGGCCCCAGCCGTATCATGTTCGGCAGCGACTGGCCGGTCTGCACCGTTGGGGTCGATGACGCGTGGCCCCGCTGGCGGAGCGTCGTGGAGCGCATGTGCTGGATGGCGACGTTGGATGATGAGCAGCGGGCTATGATCTTTGGCGGGACGGCGAAGAAGGCGTATAACTTGTGAGGGATGATTGATTCGTAGATACCACCTCGAGAGGGGAATGAGATGGGGGTTTGAGGATGGATTATAAAATATGGGCTATAAACATAGCGTGGCTGGGTCTCACTACGGGCATGTAAATGACGGAACAGAATACATCGGGCACACGTCGCGACTTGGGATGAAGAGTTCTCGATGATGGGTAAGTTGCTTGAGAGACGGTAGAGTTAAGACAATATATACCCCGTCATTAACCAACAAGTTCCATGGTCTCTGCCCGTCAAACTCGCACTTCCTAGAAACTAGTGGTCCATGTCATCATGACCTCTGCTTCGTAGCAAGCTTGTCTTTGCAACTTCCAGCCTACCTAAGGACGTGCTGACCTCGACTTGTACGAACCCCCCTCCGCTCTCAACTGATGGTAATATCACTAACTGAGGAGAGAACAAGATCATACAGCTCAACTCCCCACAAACATAATCGTTTCTCGACACCAACCCAAGCACATACGACCACATCTGCTCGAGAAATCTGGATCCCGTCCGATCTCCGTTAGACAACCGGGCAAGAGTTGGATTAGTAGCTAGGTCGGTGACGACTAGCGAATCCCCGATGTTGTATGTCTTTCTTTTTGCTGTCGTCCCCTGTTGGGGCTGGCGTGTATCGGCAACTCACATCCTCGTCTGTGAAAAGCCCCCTAGTTTGTTGGGAATTGCATCTCAGTCATAAAAGACTCAATGATTATGGTTTACGATTACTGAATGGCTACTGCCGTCTCTAGGAGTTGCGAGTCACCGAGATAACATCAAACACATATCCAACATCAATTTCAACGACAAGATATGAATGTCATTACGGGCGTCCCAAACGCCATTCCACCACAAAAAGACAAGGATAACCAAGAGAAGAAGATAAAATAGAAACAACAAAATGCCCTTCGCGCCCACACCCCAGAGAAAAAGACGTCTATGTCTCTCCCACAAGGATTATATGCTTTGCAAACAACAACTCCTCCTCCCTCCGTCATACAGTTTGTGTGTGTGTGTGTGTGTGTGTCATAAGTCTTGTCCCTCCTCATACACTCCGGGGGCTTTTCTTCTCCTCTTGTCTTCCCTATTTTCGACCTTCGCGTCTCTTGATCTTCTCCCTTACTCCCCTCCGCGTCCTCGGTAGCTACCCATCTTCTCAATGGAGTTCATGATGCCGCTGCGGCCCATGGCGCCTGGTCGGGGAAGTCCTCCGGCGCTCTTGGTCCGTTCATGTGGGGGACGGAGTCCGGTGCCGGGAGCCCGAAGACCGGAGCCTCGGACGCTGCTCCTAAAGTGGTCTGCATTACGTTTGGGCGTCTTAACTCCAGGCTGCCTGTCGTGCTGCTGCTGCTGCTGTTGCTGTTGCTGTGTCTGCGTCCGCGTCTGCATCTGCGTCTGTGGCTGGGGATGAGGATGAGGCGTCTGTGCAACAAAGCTCTGCATGTTCATCATCTCCTCGGCCAGCTGCACCAACTCGCCCTTTTCCACCCGCTCCCGCTCCAGCATGCCCCTCAGTTCTTCGTTGTCCTGCTGCACCGTTTGCACTACAGCCTCAAGGCGTTGGATCTCTGCATTGAGCTCCTTGATGGCTGCACTGTCCCGCACCGCCTGAGCCTTACGCTCCTCCGCCTCAGCGTTGTCGGGCTCAACCTTGGTCATGGTCGCATCCCGCCCGACGCGCAGCCGCTCGTTGTCATCGATGAGCTCCTCAATCTTGTCCTCCAATTCCCGCACCTTCTTCTCCCATCGAGCTTCGTATGACTTCTTCAGGGCTGTGACCTTGGTTTCATGCTTGCTCTTGTACAGCGCATGCAGCTCGCGGGCAACCCGCTCGACGGCGATTTCGACCTCGTGACTGGATGAGCTTGGGTTCGACATTTTCTCGGGAGAGGACTTGTCCACATCCTTTCCTGCTCGCATGCCAGCCATCTTGCTCTCTGCTTCCTGGTGCATTATTTCCGCAGCCTCCCGTCGCTTCTCACTCTCCTCGAGCTGCTGCTCTAGCTCTTCACGCTCCTGCTGGCCGAGCATCATCTCCTCTCTAACCTTGTCCAAAACATGTTCCATTTCCCGCCCGCGATTCTCCCAGCCCTCATTCTCAGAGGCAAGCTGCTCCTTGACAGCACGTTCCTCCCGAAGCTGTTCCAAGGATTCGCCTACCCTCTTCTCTGCGTCACCCACTGCGGCCTTGAGCGATTGGACTTCAGCCTCCTTGCCGCTCAGTGAAGCCTTGAGCGAACTGATCTCGGAAAGGAAGTTGGATTTGAGCGACTCCAGCTCTCGAGGAGTGATGCTAGGAAGGCTACGAGGGGTCGGCATGGGGGGAATATCGAAGTCGATCAGGTTGGTGAAGTGGCGCGAGGGGGTTGCCGCGACATTAGGAGCTGTCCGTGAAGGAGAGATACCACCCCTCAAGGTCGACTTCGGCGGGAATCTCATTGGTTCCGAAAAGTCCAGCAGGTTGGTCGTGTTACCAGAATCCTGCATCGACATAGGTCGAGGCGTCCGCGACGGTGAAGGATTACCTCTCGCATTATGTCGGGGGCTGAGACCAGCCGCGCTTGAGAACTTGCTTGGGGTCTGGCCAAGCTGCGCAAACATTGTCAAGTTCGGCACGGCTGAGAATGTGCTAAACGTGCTAATCATGGTGTCGTCAGGGCCAATCGACTCATCCACGTCCATTGGTGCAGGTGGCGTGATGCTGATGGTTCCGGCGGTGAGGTCCATCTCGTCCTCGTTGTTCTCCAACACGCTCTGTTCATCTTCAAAGATCTCAATGGCCCTCTTCAGGCCCTCGTTTTGCCGCACGGCGTCCTCCAGACTCATGGCTCTCTCGTGTGTTGCGCGTGACGCCTCGATCGGGGTGCTGATTTTAACAGGAAACCGCTTGTCGGGCGATACTTTGCGGGGGCTCCGGGATTCAGAGGAAAGCCTCTTGTGAGATCTCGTGTCTCTAGAGTCTCGCTGATCGACGAGTATCTTCAACGGAGACAGCGTCGCGCCGGAGAGGACACGGGAGTGTCGGGACTTGGAAGGTGGTACGTTTTCCTGGTCAGACAAAATTGTCTCGTTAACGGCAGAAACAAAAGGAGATGACCCCAACGAAGGATCGCTAGGGGTATCAGACGACACAGAAACCGCCCGCACCTCGTAGCTGTCGTATCGCTTCACGGTCGCCGGAGTCTGAATATTGAGAGTCGAGTCCTGTGTTGGCGATAGAGGTGAGGCCATGGTGATGCAATGCACGCTGAAACCAAAAGGAAAACGAGAACTTCAAATAAAAGCGAAGTGAGCTCTAGGAGAAAGGGAGGAACGCTTTCCGATCCCAGTTTACTGTTTGCTGTTTGTGTGATGCGATGCTTGCGGATCTGAGAAAGACGAAGTTGTCCGTGGTTTGGGAGCTAAGACCAAGGGGGGAATTGTTTACTCGTTGACCAGACAACGCCATTCTGGACATCACATCACGTTTAATATCAGCTGACCCCTAACCCATGTCACCTCGACATGCGTCCAACATGTCACGACACAACAACACCAGAAACGGCACTGAGGCTGACCAGTCGACACCATCATCAAAATAACTCTCCGGTGGCGTGGCCCAGCATGCAGCCGAGACAGCCATTCTGCACGTGTACCTAGAACGAAGATTAAGCGCTCAAGAAGTATCTCAAGAGGTACCAGTGCCACTTAGTTGTCATTTGCCCAAAAAGGGCTCTAGACCACCTCCATGACACTCCATGACACTCCACGTGTATATCAAATGAGCGGATGTCATTCATTCCCCAGCCACGCGTTCACTAAAGTCAATTCATGTGAAATATTCCGAGCCTTGTTTATGTTGTCTCTTTGGGAGAAAAAAAAAAGCAGCTTTTATTGTCCTTCATAATTCGTTACCTAATAACGCAGCATTTCCAAACACACCGTCTTAGGCGCTTTTTGAGAAGCAGCAAAAGAGTCAATGGGAAGAAGAAAAAGGTCATAATGTCATCATGGAGAAAAAGAAAAAAAAGGTGTCCCGAACGTTGTTCTGGTTCCCAAACAGTCCTTCCATACGGAAAGTTTGAAGGTAGTGAAAAGGGGAAGCGTGTTGCATGGGTCCGCCCAGAACGCATCGTTCCCGCCTGAGGATCATTACAGGCAGTGCTGTCTCTCATCCCGTACATTCGTGTCATATCTCGGAAAGTCCGTAGAAAGGGGAAAGGGTGTTGAAGTGTCTCTCTCTTTAAAGAAATCAAGACCTTGGTGCAATGCGTGACTCATCAGCCATGTACATCCGTGACAGGGCATGTCAAGGTAAAAAGAAAAAAGAGAATTGAAAATCGTGTCGTAAACTCGTCAGCGTCATCTTTCCAATCGAGACTTTTGCCGATGAGTCGTCTGCGAATAACAAAAAGCAATGCAAGAAAAAGAAGAAGCAGAAGCAGAAGAGAGAAAAGGAGTCGAAGAAGCAAGGTAAGAAGTGTCGAGGGGAGCGTTGTTGAGCTGTCAGTAGAATGACTCCGTGTCCAAATTAATATTCGCAGAGTTCTCAGTCGTCAGATTCTTTCGCTCGACCCGTGGCGATCTCCTCGCGGCACCTTTCGGCTTGCCAAGCTATCGCCGCCGAGGAGCACCCCCAACAGCAGAAGCGGGCCGGGTCATTGCGTCGTATGCTGGAGCCGACACCGTCGACTCCATCATAGTCTTCCTTCGCTTGAGATCGAGACCACCCATCCCGTCGGAGCCATCATTTCCGGGTCGCGGGACTTCATCGTCATCTTCCCTTGACCGCTTTAGTACGCCACCTCCATTCATGGCTTGGGGCTGAGTTGCATAGCCGTTGGGGATGCCCGACATGTCGGGGGCGGGTGCATACACGTCGTTGCCAGGCGCGCCGTTCGTAGCTCCGCGGTCGTTGCTCATTACATTATACAGGTTGCTTGTGGTCTGTTGGACACGGGGGGAAGTGCTGTATCCGGGGTGCTGGGAATAGTACGGCTGAGCGGGTGCAGCGGTTCTAGGAGTGGCTCGGCCAGAGGCGGGGGGGTGGCTGGGAGAACCCGTCATCTCAGACGGGAGGTTCGCGTCGTTGGCCAGAGTTCCGACACTGGGAGCCGTGTAGTTGTAGTTGTTGCGGTTACCATCGTACGCACTGCTATCATGCGTATACTCAGCCTCGTGTTCATGCTCCGCTTCTTCTTCGACGGCGTGGGGCTGGGTGGACTGGTCCGACTGAAGCAGGCCATTTGGAGGCTTGGTATCCTGCTGCTCCTCAGAAGGCCCTGAGGCCGAGGGTCGGTTCGTTGGAGGACCCATGTCGTTCTTCTGATACGAGTTGTTCTGCGCATACATCCGGTCTTGAGGTGCGGGTGCCGACGTCTGGTACGGCGACTGCTGAGAGGACAGGGAGTTATACATGGGCCTCGGGTTCTCGTAGGATCCGTTGCCAGACTGGTAAGGCTGCATGCTCTGCAGGGTGTTGCCAGGTGGTGTAGTCGCCGGTGTAGTTGGCATTGAGCGGGCGCTATTTAAACCTGCGTCCATGGTCATCGAGCCGGTACCTGCAGTTCCGTTCATCCCTTGCCCTTGCCAGTTGATGTTGTCCGAGGCTCCCATGCTTCCAATCACGCTTGATGCGCTAGTCGGAGGTGTAGGGAAGGTGTGAGCCCGATCAAGCGAAGGCCGAGTCATGTTGCTGTGGGAAGGCAACGAGGGCTGCGGGCCAGGAAGAGCCATAGGGTGATGCTGGCCAATTGATGGCAGGCCAGGATGACCAGCACTTCGCATTGGGTTTTGCTGCTGATCCTGCTTTCTGCGCTCAGCAGCAGCCATGACTTGGGTTGTCCTGGGGTGATTCGTCGGGTGGTAGAGCAGGGCGCCGATATTGTGGACAAAGAGTGGGTAGAGCATCTCGGTAATCTTCTCCTTGTTGGCAAAATCAAGTGCACGATCATAGGGAATCCTGTCTCAGGTCAGTCTACTGCTCAATGTCTCGGGTGGTTTGGTGAGAACATACCAGACACCCTTCAGATGCATGGGTCCGATTTTCACCACATGGCGAACTTTCTCGCTCTTCAAAATACCGTCACGTCGTCCTCGGGTCATGCCCGCAACGTTCAAAAGCTTTGTCCCGTTAATCATGTGGTTATCTGTGATAATCCAGTCAGCCTGGTCGTTCTGCACAATTTGCCTCATGATACCGTACCTTCTCGTCGAGCAACACAAATACCTCGAGCTTCGACCTGGAAGCACAAGCTACCCTCGTCTTCCCAGAGGGTGGCCGTCACCCGAGGTTTCATCCCAGGAGGGGGTTGTTGGCCAGTCGTGTCGAACCCAGAGTAAGGATTTTGCATCGGGGGCTGAGCGCCCACTCCAGGAAGAGGCAGCACGTTCTGGGCGGTGCCCATGGGGTTCGATACAGATGGCGGCGCATTGGGAGGCGAAGTGAGGCCATTGGCGTATCCGTACTGACTATAAGGAGCCGGGGCCGAGTACTGGGCAGGGCCTGGCTGTAGCAGCGGCGGCTGATGCTGCGGGTAATGGGGCATGTTCCCCGAGGTGACGGTCTGAGGCGCGGGAGCCTGTCCCGCAGACATATGCTGGGCGTAATACATTTCTGGTGCTCCCTGGTTCATGGCGTCGTGACGAAGAATATTGGTACAAACGAAGCAGTTTGTCTGCTGCGTGGAGCAAGATAAGCAATGGTGAGCAGGAGAAGCAGCGTCGGCTCGCGAGGAACTAGGCGGCCGGTGCGATCACGGTACGAGAGGCAGATCGTAGATGGAAAAAGGAAGACTGCCAGCTCAGATTGCGATCGAAGAAACAGAAATGTCGCAGTGAAGAAAGATGGAGTTGCATAGAATGGGCAACGCCGTTTTGGAAGCAGGCTCGGAACACACGCTGAGAGTTGCTGACTTTTGGGAAGCTTCTCTCGTCTTGCTCTGACCGGAGGGGTGGAAACGGTCACCCGCTACTGCAATGCGGAACGAATTAGCTGCGTTGCGCTGGTTGAAGATCGCGCAGAGGGCGCGCAGTAGCCAGAAGGAAGTTGCAATGCCCGGCGCGGAGGGGAAAAGCAGCAAGTCGTGAGGTCGTGATAGTCGTGTGAGGTTGTGGTGGCGGTGGTGGTGGAGGGTAGGGAGAGGAAGTTGTGGTCGTCGTGAAGGTTGGTAGTTGAAGGAGAAGGACGGGGTGAAAGTCCAAGAAGAAGGAAGGGAGAAGCACGGGGCGCCAAGTACTTACCTTCCTTTGGCGAGCCTCAAGAAGGTGGATGGGAAGGAAGGAGGGAAGGAAGGAAGAAGAAAATGAGGAGGTCGGTGGAGTCGTGAAGACGAAAAGAAAAGTAGAGACACCAACTCTCTGGGGAAGGTTTTTGTTTTTGGCGGTGGTCCTTGGTGGTGAGAGGAGGAGGCAGGTCGGTACGGATCGGTACGTATCGACGACAGAGGTACTACGCACTCCCACGTAGGTACGGTACGTGAGGCGTGAGGTTAGGTAGGAAAAGTCGACGGGTCCCGCAGTTTGCAGGGAACGACTGAGTAGGCCAGGGTTAGCCTAGGCAGCTCAGGGAAGGGTCGGGGTGGTAGGAGGGAGTGTGATTTTTAGGGCGTGTGGAGATCAAGAAGAGGGGCCAAAAAAAAAAAAGGGTGGAGGGGCAGAAGGCAGAGGAGGTGACCGGGAACTATATGCTATTCCCGTCCCTCGCTGGCAGGTGGGAGAACAACGAGACTGACCGCGATCACCAGGACGAAAAGGTGAGAAAGAGAAGATTTCGAGAGGAAAGTGAAATGTAATTCCGGCCGGGAACTTTGTCGTTGTTGGGGCAGCCAGTTAAGCTCATTTCTCCATGGCAACACCCAATCGTTGTGCCTGCTCCGTAAATCTTCTCGCGATGTCTATACGTAACGGTTGGTTTCTCTCTGAATCCCAAGTCCTCCGAGGTTTTTGATACTAATTAGGTCTAATCTGTTGACTACGACTATAGGCGCCGTGGCCGAAGGTTTCGAATTTTAGGTCACACCCCAGTTGACGCCTTCTCTTTTTTTTTTCTCCCCCTCGCTCCCACGACTATGGCTTACCTAAGGGGGTAGGTAACCTCTTGAGGGCTGGGATGAGGTAGTTGCAGATGAGAAGCCCAGACTGAAGACCTAGGAACTGGACTGAAAAGAAAAGAAAAATTGCCGTCCATGTTGTTGTCAAAGTTCAATTGATTTCCGCTATATTTCCCGTTGTCGGACGATTTTCTTTTCTTCTTCTTGGGTGCTTTTTGCCTCTAGTACTGTGGGCTCCCAATTGCTGCTCAATTTTGCGCCCCGAGTCGAGTTGTGGTACGTGAGCCGGTGGAGGATGAGGTGGAAGCCGCCCGTGGATGTACATAGGTACAAGGACGTCGTCCGTACTGTGCTACGACCTACCCACTCACACTGTCCGGAGGGTTTGACCCAGGTAGGTTGACTCTGGGCTTCCGGCACTCCCTCCCACTACTGGCCGTTTCGTCGAGCTTTTTTTAGGACCGAGTCGAACAGGCCAGCACTTCCCCAGGACCCAGGATGTTTGGTGCTGCTTCTCTGCCGTACCCGCGTCTTCCCCAGCGCCAAAGAAACACTCCACATTGGGTGCGCACTGGTCGCTCTCCTGTCAACGCACAACCCGAGAGCCAGCAAGCCAGGACCGCCCGGCGCGCAGTCAAGATGTGCTCTCTCTCGTGGCCTAGGGGGGCGCTGAAGGGCTCTCTAGAGGCCTTCAATGGGCCAAAGAGCGCCCGAAGCAGCGAGGGTGGGTGGTGCGAGGGGCGTGCTGACAGGGGTTTCCAACGGGGTGGGTGGAACAGCGTCGTACCAGGCGGGGCCCTGGTGGGAGAGCGGAGCAGGACGGGAGGTGATCATGGTTGATAGTGGACGCTGGCGGTTGCTGCTGGGCGGGCGGCGAAGCCTGGGGCAGTCGGGGGACTAGGGCCCCTTGGACAGACTTGAACAGAGGATCGGTCATCCAAAAGCACAAGGGGCCACAAGGGCTGGGCTGGGCTACAGCGCGCAGGGGAGAGGCCATTCCCGGGGGGCAGACGGGAAAGAGACGCTTGGTGGTCTTGCCCCCTGACAGCTCCGCCCACTCGCGCCAACATCGCAGTGCACTGCAGCGCAGCGCATGATACCCGCCAGAAGGAGGGTGATCCGCGGCCACCAAGAGCTGGGGGGAGAGGTAGAGAAAGGGAGAAGAGAGAGCTTTGCTTCGAATGGGAACTACACACAACTTGAGCGTAGGCGCCGAGGTTCGGTCCAGGATAGGTCCGTTGAGGTTGCGGCCTGCGGGCTGGCGCCGGTCGGGTGTGGGTTGAAAGCTCGGGGCTGGGGCTGGGGCTGGGGTTGGCGCTTGCTGGTTTTGCTTTTTCTCCCTCTTGCCATTCTCTGACCTGGCCTGGTCTTGGCCCTTGTGGCCCTCATCTTTTGTCCGGCGTCTCGCGGCTGCGCTCGCTGGGCTGCGTCCTGGTTGCTTTTGTGTCGCGTTGTTGCGATGTGTGTGAAGGAGGGAATGGAAATGGGGGCTCCGTTTATTGTGGTCGCGGCCTTGTTGTGCCATGTTGTGTAGTGTTGTGTTGTGTCGTGTCGTGTTGTGTTGTGTACGATGGTGTTATGGAAGCGATGCGCTGCCTTGTCTGTTGTGCTGTGTTGTCTTGACTGGTGAAGCCGAACACGCATCACAACAACAATCACAACCCTTGTCTTTCATGCTATTCGTCCATTTCATCCTGCCCTTACTTGATTACTCTTTGGGCTCTCTCCTTCCTTCCTTCCAGCTCTTACCTAGTTGCGGCGCAGCACTGTGTTAGCTCGAGACCGTTGTGCTACTATCCGTACTCCGGACATACTTCGTAGGTACAGAGAATGGGAGCACGATCTTTCATACCCTGCCCACCCAACGACAACCGTTCCACATCTTGGATAGGATAACGACACCACTCCGAAGGAGATATGTACATAGAGATAGCATCAAAACCCGCACACCCAACAAGACTTTGGTAAACCTCTCATAGTCTACACTATATTTTTTTCATCTCCTACGGTTTCAACTCTTGACAGCCCTGAAAACCCCGTGGAGAAACCATTGCTGTTGGTTACTAACATCTATGTGTATTGAGTGTCGAACTCGTGCGCCCATCTCGAAGCACAACTACCAACGCTTCGTATCGGAACGATCACGATCCGTAAACTGGCTGTAGATAAAGAATGGCCCTGTGTCCTAACATTGTCCCGTCCCAATAGGTACAGACGCTTTCAAGGCAAAAGAGTCCACTGTGTGCGAAGTAATAACTACTTGCCGAGGATGACATGATGAGCACGCTCCTCGTTCCCGGAACTTTTCAGTCTCTTCAACTAGCTCCTCCCTTGTCTCTCCTTGTCTGTTGCCACCAGCCTCCTTCGAAAGTGGCAGACGATTGTCGTTGTAGACGTGGCTGTGGATGACTGAGCGAATATCTAGCACGAGTCCAGCACGACTTACCCCGGTCGTTGGATCTCGGGCGCAATCGTGCGAGCCGGCGCCCGCTGGTGCGGAGTGGCCTTGGCCCGTGGCCCGTCGTCCATGTCCGAAGTGGCCGGATTTCCCCTCCAGGACTGGGATGATGGGACAAGCACCCCAACGCCGCGCCGCCGCTGGCGCTGGCTTCTGGCGCTGATTCCTGACCGGCGCCGCATGTTGAAGCTGACTGACGGGATCCAAATTCCCTCGCCTCTTGGGTTGTCTCCCTTCGATCCATCGACATCTTGGTCGCACAAAGAACACACAAGAACCAGCCGGACACAGTGCCAACGCGGCAGCGCGCCAGCAATCCACCAAAAGCTCACCGTCATTATCAAGGAGCCTCCAATTTTCGGGAAAACTACCTACGAATATGTGCTTTCTTCCTCCAGCGGTCGGGTCCTGGCGGTGCATTGTGGCGGTCTCAATGAGCCACTGGCGAGGTGCCATGTCTCACATCCTTCCGCAGTTCTCAGTTTGTCTCTGCTATTGTTGCGTCTCCTCCCTTGAAAGGACTCGGCGGCAAGGGACGCCATCAGAGGATCACTGGGTGCCCAGGCGCCAGACAGCCCTAGTCCCCGGCTACTAGACCCGGCTTTTTTTTTTCTTGCTCGTTTTGTTGAGCGAAAGACTGTTGTTGGTTGCTTCGTCCACCTCTCCAACTCTATCCTCCGGCGTAGTACCTACCGACGGAGGCCGTGACAAGAGAGGGCTTGTTGAAACTAGAGAGACCCGATGTCCGTTGCCAAAACTCGGGATCTCATCAAGCCACCCCCAATCCCAAGACATCCATGTGATGCATCCGATGGGGTCCTCGGTAGGGAGTACATGACACAAAGTACAGGGGATGTTGATGTTTGCTCTCATTCCCATCACGCTGATGAATTGTGTGCCACGCCTTGCCGCCTCCCACGTCAATCACCTTGGTAATGGCTCCATCCAGGTCTCCGGTCCGGGAATCTGGATTGCCTTTTTTTTGTTTGACCGACTGTCCTTATCATTCGGCCGAGGTGAATCACCATCGACAAGCTCAACGTCGGAGGGGGGAGCGAACTTCTTATTCCATTACCAATCCTCAGAGTGTCTCGCTAAGCATGCAGACTTGTCATGACTGAATCTGACCGAGCAGCAAGGGATGTTGTTGTGGGAATCGTATCCGGATATCATTTAGACGGGGCGTGGTGCGGAAGAGAGGCCTCTTTGGACGGTGGAGTCGCTCTGGTCGAGCCGGAGGTAAAAAATCGTCATAATTGTCGCCATGCTCGGGCATCGTCGGTTTACAGAGGTGAAACTCCGAGGCCCCGGCAACCCAGAAGTCGTTGTGGCGATCACAGGAACAGCCTCTCCTGTCTCCCGTCTCCGTTCGAGTCTGGGGGACTGTGGGCTCTAGATATACTACGCAAAATGCTCCGTACTGCACGGAGGAATGTGCTTCCTTCGCTAATTACTGCGTAGATCTCATGCTTCCCATCTGGCATACAGACAGCAGCATGACAGGCGAGGCAGGCCCTACGCACGCGCCGTTTGACGGGGTATCCAAGATGCATAAGTGCAACCAGGGCTGTGTGACAGGGCATCTTGGTGCATGGACGGGTGGTGCATAAGGCAAGCAGGGCCGCCATGGACGATGTGCATAAGTGTTTCTGTATGTATGTACGACGGGATTTGGTGCGGATGGCACACGTTTCCTGCTTGGGAATAACGGCAAAGGAAATCGACGACTTGTAGACAGAGTCCTAGTGAGATATGACGACCATCGATATTAACCCACCAATGTCTGAGAGAGATCGTGGGGGATATTGACAATAAAGCAGTGAAAAGAATCCAGTAGCAAAAGCAACCCCACCTCACCTCCACCTCCAACGTACATCCAACCCCACCGGTCTTCTGAGAAGGAGCTTGGTATCAAACTGACCTTTCCAGTCAGACGGTAGGTAGGTAGTGACTTCCAGTCCTCGGCAAGTACGGATACTCCGTAATTCCTCCAAAATACGGTAGGTACGGCAGATCAGGATCCTACCGTCACGAGTCCCTCTGTAGGTTCGTTTTTGCATCGCTTCAGTTGAGTCTAAGGCTGAAGGCGCCGGTTCCATATGACTCACCAACCCAATTGGCCGAATTCCTCAACATGAAGAAGACACGTCGGCGGTTCTCCGTACGCTGTGTCTCGTGGAGAACTGATGAGGCTGGTTGTTTGTTTCACCCCCACACCGCTGATACCGCCATCTTCCGGGCTGCCCGATTTGGCAGAATAGCGACGCCAGCTTCTCTCGTCAATCTCGGTCAACAAGACGACGCTCTTATTTTCCCCAGCCCCCTGCATTTAGTTGCCCATTGTATCAGATTGGGCACGGAGAATGGAGTGCGCATTGCGGAGAATGGACGCAGGTCTTCGAATTGCCGATGAGATGGGCGGTGCCCCTCGGAGCTCAACGAAGCTGAAAAAAAAAAAAAAAAACACCGGCATCCATTGTGGACAGTGGGCTATCAATAGGTAGCTTCTCTTCCATCCAGAAGCCCCAAGCATATAGTGGTGATACAGCAGTATTAAAAGAAGTGCATACGTGAGAGGGGTGACGAACCATTTCGCTTCCATCGAGATGATCTGGCATTTTGCATCGCGTCAACGACACGCAGCAGCAACGGCAACTGCACGAACCGTCCATGGCCTTTCGAGAAGCCCGTCTCGGGCGCGCCAGGGGCTTGTCAAGATGTCGGCACCAAGGGTCGGGGCGGGCACATCGCATTCCCGTGCCACTACAGAAAAGGCGCCTGGCCCAGCCGTGCAGAAGCTTCGTGGGGACCATGTGTCCAATGCAAGATTCCGCCCCCGGCTAAGGCAGCCCTTCCATCATCCGCACCCGCGTGCCCTAGTAGGTACGGAGTACTGTAGCAGGCTGATGGGGGGAGGTTGGAAGAAGAAACAACCACAAAACGA